>JAOSBN010062605.1:0-43683 GCA_027563595.1 Erythroxylum suave | reverse complement strand
CAATTGAGGATGCTACTTGGGAGGATGCACGCAGGTTCTCCAAGTCCTATCCTTCTTTCTCCCTTGAGGACAAGGGATTTTAAGTGGGGAAGAATTGATGTGTCCTGTTGGTTGTACGTGCTTGGACATTCAGGGGGGAGTTGATGAAGGTGATTAAACTGCAGCTGCAGTAACACTCTTTCTCTTTTATGAGTGAAAAGCAGAGGATTACGTGGTGTTAGAGGTTGTTAGATTTCCTTAGGATTTGGTCAAATAGAGAGTTAGTTGTTAACTAGGATTGGTTACTTATTTTTAACGTTGTTATTCAGTTTCCTATTTGTAAGGCTTAAGGGCCACGATCTGTTAGGATTTGCATTTGATTCTAAGTTGTAATCTGCTATAAATATATAGCAAGTTGGGTTGAGTAAAGGCACGCAATTTTATCTAAGACCTTTATTCTTTCTGCATCTTTCTCTTCCCTACCTGTTCAATTTCTTCTAAAAATTATATTGTTTTACGATACATATCACAAAGATAACAGAAATTATAAAGTGCCAATTAGATTTAGCAAAATAGAATTCCCTACATTCGATGGGTTAGGGGTAAGGAGTTTGATCTATTAATGCGAACAATTTTTCGCAATCAACCACATACCCGAAGAATTGAAAATGAAAGTAACATCCCTGCACCTGGAATGAGTAGCACAGGAGTGGTACCAACTGATGATAAGGAATAGAAATAGAGGAGAAGTGTTAAGGTGGGAAGAATTTCTAACAATTTTGAGGCAGGGATTTGACGAAGACATCTTTGAAGAGCCAACAAGTTATTTGAAAGAACTAAAACATGAAGGGTTACTGCTAGAGTACTGCGCTCAGTTTGAAAGATATTTGAACAAATTGTCATGACAGGAAATCTACCTGATACGTTTCTTCCTGAAGGGTCTCAAACTGGAGTTGGAGTTCACCATCGAGATGATGGATCCCCAAACACTCCAACAAGCTTACATACTCGCCAGGCGACAACAAGCGATAATAGCAGCTAGCGTGCTTGTATACTTTGGAAAAGAAGTGAAACCGTTAGGGCCAATTGGGGGAGGAGCGCTTTCTATATACAAAAGTGTGAATCAGTCAGTCACTCCAACCAAGAGCAATCCAGAGGTAGGATTACTTCCGACACCAGGAAACCAAGAAAGCATTAATAAACCCAGCTACAATAGGAATTTGTAGGGAATAAAAGCAATAAAAGGTAGAAAATTCGATGAAAAGAGGGCAAGAGGACTGTGCTTTTGGTGTGACAAGAAGTACACTCCGAGGCATAAATGTAAGAAAAGACATTTCCAACTGTATATGGTGTAGGATGAAGAAATGACCGAAAGGGAAGAAATGAATGAGGAGCAGGAGGTACCATTGAGTCCCAATGTATCCTTAGAAGGGATATGGCATCTAAAGGAACAAAGGGAGTTTAAATAGATGAGGCTCGTGGGAAGTCACCAAAAGAAACCCTTGCACATTACCATTGATAGCGGAAGTACTCGTATCTTTTTAGAAGAAAAACTGATTAGGAAAGAAAATGTAGAAGATGTGGAAATATCACCTTTGAACATTACGATAGGAGGTGGCTTGAAATTGAGTTGTAGACAGACTTGCAAGAATTTTACTTGGAAAATGCAAAGACTACAATTCACCACTGATGCGCTAATCCTTAACCTGGGAGGATGTGACATTGCAGTCCAATGGTTGGTGGCCCTTGACTACATATGATGCAATTTCAAGGATCGCACAATAGAGTTTCAATGGGAGCGTAGAACCGTGAAGCTGACAAGCAACCTAGAGGAATGAGCTAGAGAAATATCAGGTAAAGGCTTCCCTAAACTAATAACAAATTCAAGTAATTGTACACTATTTATTTTACATTTAACATACCCAGTTGAGTTCCATATGCAATAACTTATGTTGGAAGATAAAATTAATACTAGAGAAGAATCAGACCCAAAAAGAGCCCATGATCACAGTATCCCTCTCAAACGAGGGGCAGAAACCATAAACATACGACTTTATTGGTATTCCAGATAATAGAAAGATGTTATTGAGAGATCAATACAAGAGTTAATGGAACAAGGATTTGTTAGGAAGAGTGTTAACTGTTATGCTTCACCAATGATTCTAGTTGAGAAGAAAGACAGCATGTGGAGGATGTGTATAAAATATAGAGAATTGAACAAACACACTATTAAAAGAAAATTCCCTATCTCACTGATTAAAGATTTGTTAGAAGTGTAAAGGGGGCCAAGTTGGTACTCTATCTAAGATCCGAGTATTACCAAATTAGAATAAGGGAAGAAGACATACTACAAATAGCATTCAAAACTCATGAGGAACATTTTGAGTTTTTTGTGATGCCTTTTGGGCTCATAAACACACTCTCTACCTTCCAAAGTCTTATGAGTGAAATCTTCAAACCTTATTTGTGAATGTTCCTATTAGATTTCTCTGATGATCTTCTTGTTTTTATAGCAACAACTTTTAGTAACACAAAACATTTGCAGCAGATTCTATATGTCTTATAGCAGGAACAACTTTTCATCATTGGAAGCAAGTGTATTTTTAGGGCCAAATAATTTCAATATTTGGGGCATTTTATCTCCAAGAAAGGAATATCTACGAATGTCCAAAAGATCAACACTATCCAGCATTGGCCACATTCGCAAATGTTAAAGGAGTTTAGGGTTTTTTTTATGGTTGACAGGGTATTACAGGCACTTCATAAAGCACTATGGGATTATAGTCAGACCTCTCAATACATTCTTAAAGAAATAGGTAGCAAAAAAGTGGGAATGGAAGGATGAGCAATAATAAGCATTCGAAAACTTAAAGAGATGTAGATATCAACTCCAATCCAAGCTCTACCAATCTTCTCACAGTCCTTCACAATGGAAGTAGATGCATGTGAGAAAGGAATTGGGGCGGTGCTCCAATAAGACAGGCATCTAATAGCTTTTATAAGTAAGGCATTGGCACCCAAACACCAAGGACTCTCAACCTATTAAAATTTTTTTAACCATTATCAAAGCTATAAAGCAATGACGCCATTACCTCAATGGGCATTTTTTTATAATATAAACTGACCGCAAGGGCTTGAAATACCAAATAGAGCAAAGAATTTCTACACCACTCCAACATAATTGGTTACTGAAGCTAGCAAGGTATGATTTTGAAGTTGCATACAAGAGTGGGAAGAAGAATGCTACGACAAATACAATATCCAGGCTCTCAAGTCAAAATTTGTTAATGATGACATTACCTTATATTCAAACAACCTTGGAGGAGAATAAAGAAGGATGGAAGAGGGATACCACCATTCGAGACCTTATAAGGAAATTGGAGCACCAATAAGTATGATCTGGGAACGATGAATGGAAAAATGGCTTACTAAGATGGAACTAGAGGATTTTCATAAGTTGCAATGATGGACTCCAAAAGAAAATCATATCTTTTGCACACGATAGCCTGTAAGGAGGTCATTTAGGTATGATTGCCACTATTAAGAGGGTGTATAATTTATTCCATTGGAAGCAATTGGCCAAGGATGTATGAAATCATGTAAAGGATTGTGTTACTTGCTAGCAAAGTAAACATGACCATACATCATATCCTAGACTACTCCAACCTCTTTCGACACCAGAAGGTTGCTGGCAAGAGATAAGCATGGACTTCATCGAAGGCTTATCCCTATCTAAAGGTAAATCCTCCATTTATGAAGTAGTGGATTGAATGATTAAATATTCATACTTTATGGTAATAGGACACCCCTATAAATCCTAAAATATTGCTCAAGTATTTATAGATCACATCTTCAGGTTAACAGACAATCAGAAGCTATCATCAAAATACTAGAAACTTATCTCAGGTGTGCTTTTCTAGTGACGCTGTGCAGAAATGAGTGAATTGGTTATCGATAACTGAGTGGTGGTATAACAAGACCCATCACATTGTCATTAACACCACTTCTTTCGAAGTTCTTTACGGTTACCTGCCAACTAATTATATACCTTACCTAGCCGGAGACTATCATAATGTTTTGATAGACCAAGCATTTCTAGACATAGAGGCAGTGCTTCAAATAGCAAAATTCCATTTAACCAGAGCACAATAGAGGACGAAACAACATTAAGATAAGAAAAGATCGAAAAGAGAATTAGAAATAGGACAATCAGTTTTTGTAAAGCTGAAACAGTACAAACAGTGCTCCTTTTAAAGAGCTAGCTCCACTATATTACGACCCATATCAATTCACTATTAAGATCAACAAGGTGGCATATATTTTAGAACTTCCTAAGAATCAACAATTTACCTTAAGTTTCACGTCTCCCAATTAAAGAAATTCATCTATAAGAAAACACCTACTTCTTCTCAACTATCATTGATGTTAACCAACATCGAAAAGGTACTCGAGGCTATATGGGGAAGAGGAATGATCAAACGTCATAACTGAGCAATAACACCAGTGCTTGTGGAATGGGAAAGGGAGACAAAAGAAAATGTCACGTGGGAAATTGTGTCAGAGTTGTAACAGAGATTTATTGAATTTAATCGAATAGATAAAGAGGAGAATGGGATGTTGCAAATAATAATCATTTTATATAATATTAGGAAATCAGCATAGGATTTGATCACAGAATAATTACAAAGCTTTTTCGTATTTTGATTTTTTGAAAACCAAGATTACTTTAATTCTATAAAATAATTAACAATTAAATAACAATAAAGCATTAATTTTAATTTTCACTTAATTCCGATCTTTGATTATGTTCTTGTTGTATCTTTCGAATTATTTTTGAAATTGATCCATCTCAACCATTAAAGCAACACTTGTCTAACTTCTAACAGTATCCATATAACAGGTTGAAAGAATTTTGTAACTCTTACAAAGAAGGTTAAGCAAAAAATGCTAACTCTATTAGAACTTAAACCTATTCATAATAAGTTTTGTATATTTTTTTCAGTGTACTTAACATTTAAGCTTTTAGTTTGCTATTAAATTTTAATTAGAATTACAAATAATTCTAATTAAATAACAATTTTGCTCAAATAAGATCTCATCATATCTCATATTGATCCTTATAATATCTCATATTTAATTATAAAGTTTCTCAAACTTTACAATCAAGTCCAACTTGATTAAAATATCTTTACTTTCTTCAACCTGTTCTTTTGAGAGACCCATTAGGTTCTCAAATATGTTGGCAATGATTATAAATTATAATTGGAATTCATAATTATAATTAGATAAATTAAAAATGCTTTTAGTTTATCATTAATTATCTAATTAAATAATTTATAATCATATACCAAGATTGAAGTCTAATAACACATCCTGACCACCAAAAATATTTAGGAGTTTCAAAGTGGTTTTGACTAACCTTTTTGTGCATCATTTTTTTGTATAATTAACTCCTTTCATCATACAATGTTTTGATTAGGCATAGAGCATAAAATTAATGTCTACTTTATTTAGGTTATCCTAGTATGGCTTATATGCTTGCCATTTAGGAATCTTACACTCCCAATCTTTCCCCATTTAACAATGACCTCAAACAAGACCTATGGTCTAAGACTTTTTGATACATAGGATCCTCATAAAGAAGCAAGTGTAGAGCACACTTGTCTTTCTATATGACTATGACAGTATTACTCAAGAATCAAGCTTTCTAAGAGAAAGAGAAACTTATAAAGAAGCTGACCAACATATTGTAACGCTATTCAAAATAAAATAACTAGACTACTATTGTAGCAATGGTGAGTCTAGGTCGATCCCACAAGGAGTGTTTGGTTAGCTTATGAAATGCAATTAATTGATGTTTAGATAATTGGGGGGAGGGGGTTGATTTAATAAGAAAATAAAATAAAATAAAATAAATCTAATGAAAACAAATTAAAGAAAACATGAAAAAAATGATAAAATTGGGGAATTTGGTAGGGATTCAATTCTTTAGTTTAATCTCGATCTAGACCCTAATTAAGCATAATTCATTGATTTGTTGTTTTTTTAATCTTTCTTAGCAATTATCGGTCATTGATTAACAACAAGTTTTGTTAATCCCAAATTTTCCTTAGATCCTAATTAATCACGAAGCACTCCCTAGCTATCAGGAAACCTAGAATACGCTCTCTAAGTTTATTCGGACAACCGTAATATGAATCAGAAAAATAACCAATCTAGGCAATAATCATACAAGTTCAGATCATTTAACCTATGTTATGTTATCTCTAATGATTCGGATCCGTTAGTCACGATACATGAATTGGGAATACAATGATTACGTATAACATTCAATTCTAGCAATGGGTTTTCATGAAAAACGATTCAATAGAGCATTAAAATCATCATCATTCAAATACTTGATCAATTCACACAAGATAATAGAACCGTTTTCTAATGAGAGAAAGAAACAACAAAATAATAAAAAATGTTTAACTCGGGTTATCGGCGTTGATGTCACCTCTAAATTGGTGTCGAGAGATTACTCCTCTATAGGTCTCTTCTGGAAGAATGTTTCAATCCCCATTAATACCCCAACCAAAACCCCCTTTAAACCTCACTATTGCAAGCTTTTGCTCTCTTCTGTTTCACTCACTATTCATGACACTATTGCATGATGTGAAAAATAAAGATAGTTGGACCACCTACCATTTATGCCTTCACTACTCACACCATTTCTCTTCTACCACAACTAAGCTAGCTGTCTTCACTCCTCTCTCTATTTCTACTCTCGCCCCTTACTATGTATTGATGGGAAGATTTTATTACCTAGTTTTCGATCCACGCATCCTGTAGCTTCTTCACAATATGATAAATGCTGGTGTTTAACACATGCATTAACATTAGTGCAATGTTAGCATTTAACGTATGCCGCAATGCTGGCATTAAACGCAAGCGATGCTAGCATTAAATGATAGCTTCCTTCTGCTTTGTCCTTTGCACTGCCTTTTTGCTCATTAGATGCTCCTTAATATGCTATCGTTTCACTCTTTACTTGCTATTGCTTTTTTTTTTCATTTTTCCAGCAAACATTCTTCTTCTTTGTATTTTGATTTTTTTCTTCTTGTCTTTTAATTTTCTTCTTCTTGCTCCATGAGGACAAGAAAAAATTAATCTTCAAAAAATGACCCAAATATAGTACTTTTGACTCACTTTAATTTCTTTTCTTCCAAATTGTACCTAAATTCATATATGAATTAAAGTGAGTATCTTAAGCATTTTCGTGCCATTATTCGCTAAGTGTAAATGATTAAATGTATCAATAATTAAACACGCAAGAATTTCCCTCACACTTAGCTTTTGGTAGTCCTCAAGCCAAACATATCCAAATGAAGCTCAAAGACCTGAAACCTTTACTCAATTCTCATATTTTGCAAGACTATATAAACATAAGCAAAGATGAGTGACTTTCAAATATCATAACAAGAATTCACATTCAATGATTCTACTCATGATCAATTAACAAGCATCATCTTCGAAAGCTGAGCAATCTAATGGTAAATTTGGAAAATGTGTTTGAGTAAAATATATTTATAGGTACACTTAACGCCATTCATGATCATGACAATCTATAACCATGCATATCATTTTGTTTCTCCATCATTATAATTCACATGCAAAATCATGAATCAAAGGACTTTTCAAGGTTGTAATGTGGGCAAAGGTAAGGTGAGTTGTATTTGGGTCAAGTAGCATGAAAGTCATTAAGCTATTGAAACAAAAAAACATTAATAAAAAACTGGGTATCGTCAATTATGACGAATGCAACATTTATATTTCACAACCCCTTTCAACTCTCACATACCAACCAAATGAAGCATACACCAATCCGAAGGAATCACTCATACAAATTATGCCAACAATATAGTAAAATCACAAGAGTAAACCTTTCAAACCAACATCTACTACATATTAAACATACTCAGATAACTCATTCATCACAACTTTAGGAGAATGCATTAATTATAAACAACTTTTCAAAACATATGCACTCGCTTCTAGATACATTTATTTAAACATATTTTTTCATTATTTTTCTTTCTTTCATTCTTTTTCATTTTCTTTTCTTTCACTTTTTTCTTTCTTTTCCTTTAAAAGTTAAAATAAACTACATCAACATAGGAATTTCAATGACAAAACATCCTAACATCATAACAAACCCACACATATGGACAACCCCACACTTAGAATTTTGCATATCCACAAACTCAACAATCATAAATGTTCCACTAGCTTTATGGCTTGAGTAGGACATTCTGTTAAGTATAGAGCATATAATGTGGTTGATACAAAAATAAAGGTATAAAGCTCAAAGGGATTTATCAAGGAAAAAAATCATGTCTATAGGGTAGGCTATTTGGCTAATGCAATTTAGAAAAATAAAGAATGTCTAATCATTTCCATGTTAATGCATGTGATAAAAAATGTGGTCTTGAACAGAAATTTAATGCAAAATCAGGATGTACATGTCATGAAGGTCACACATTATCAAAAGACAATGAGGCTGATATGAATGTGTCAGTCAAATAAGGCTCAAAATCTCATCGACTTTGTCTATCACTAGTTACTATTCTTCTAAAGATAATGCATATTAACTAATCACAAGAGTAAAAATACATGCTAAAGTTACCTTGAAATTCTCTAGTTAATTTGCGCTCTAATCATGATTAAATAATCCTAGAAGCAATAGAAAATGAGCAAATATTTATTTGTTTGTTTTATTCTTTCTCTAATTTTGATTGAAAACTTAAAACAAGCAAAAATAAACTAAAAAAGAAACACATGCAAAATAAAATAAATGTGAAAATTTAAATAAAGGAAATTTACTTCCCTTGGGTTGCCTCCTAAGAAGAGCCTTTGTTTAGGGTCGCTAGCTCGATTCCTTACTTTCCTTATGTGATGAAATTGTGATCTTCTGGTGGTACATGCAGTTCCTCTACGTGAGGTTCTTCAAGATAGGATTTTGGTTGATAATTGTTCCCATTTAACTTCTTCCCTATCCTCAGATTTTCAATCTCGATTGAGTCATTAAACTTTGGAAATATTTCGAACAGCTCTTTGCCTTTTCTTTTTTCCTTTAAGTCCTCTAACCTGCTAGGTAAAGGTAAAGAGTCTATCTCAACATTACAATGGAACTTAGTACATACACCTGAGCTAAAATATGTCTTTTTCTGCCTCAAGCTCCTCCTTAACTTCTTCGACACAAGCAACTCCTTAAAGATTGACCACAAAATTCTCAAGCTCCTCGTCTCTTTGTAAAGTTTCTGCACAAACGTCTACTGGGTACACCTCAGGTTGATATGATTGTGTCTCTTTGGTTTGTGATGCTAGGCGATTGATAATTTCCATCAATTGATCCCCCTATCTTATCAAGTTTTGGATTCTAGAACTTATTTCCTATTGGAATTGTAAAGTGTTAGCAACATACACATTATCTAATTTTTCTAAGGATGTACCTGAGTCTTGATAGGAAGCTTCTGGTGTCTATGGGAATTATTGTGCTTCCAGCAAACTATCATAGAAGTAATTTGGCTGATTATCCCATCCATAACAAAAGTTAGGATGATCAGTCCAAATATTGTTATAGGATTGAGAATGTGAACTAAAGAAAAAATAACTTCCATCCGTATTTTTTAAATTTTTATAAAACACAAACATGAAACACAATAAAGAAAGGATCATGAAATAACTAAAAAGAAACTAATTACAAATAAATATATACAAAACACCAATTAAAATCACAAACAAAAACTAAACACTACACTCCCTGGCAACGTTGCCAAAATTAACCGATGCGCTATAACGCTAGTCAAAATAAAATAACTAGACTATTACTGTAGTAGTGGCGAGTCTAGGTCGATCCCATAGAGAGTGTTCGGTTAGGTTACAAAATGAAATTAATTGATGTTTAGGTAATTTGGGGTTTTTTTGATTTAATAAGAAACTAAAATAAAATAAACCTAATGAAAACAAATTAAAGAAAACATGAGAAAAATGATTAAATTGGAGAATTCGGTAAGGATCCGATTATTTGGTTCAATCTCAGCCTACACCCTAATTAAGCGTAATTCATTGATTTGTTGTTTTTTAATCTCTCATAGCAATTATCGATCTTAGATTAACAACAAGCTCTTTTAATCCCAATTTTTCCTTAGATCCTAGTTAATCATGAAGTGCTTGTTAATTAACCTTAGCTATCGGTAAACCTAAAATAATCTATCTAAGTTTATTTGGACAACCATGTTATGAATTAGAAAAATAGACCAATCTAAGTAATAATCAAACAAGCTCGGATTATTTAACCTATGTTATGATATCTCTAATGATTCGGAACCATTAGTCGCTACACATGAATCATAAATACAACGATGTATTCGATTCTAGCAATGGGTTTTCATTAAAAAAATTCAATAGAGCATTCAAATTATCATCATTCAAATACCCAATCAATTTACACAAGATACATAATCAATTTCTAATGAGAGAAAGAAATAATAAAACAATAAAAAATGCTTAACCTAAGTCATCGGCGTTGATGACACCTCTGAATCAACGTCGGGATATTACTCCTTCATAAGTCTCTTTCAGAAGAATGTTTCAATCCCCATTAATGCCCTAACCGAAACCCCCTTCAAACCTCAATATGGCAAGCTTTTGCTCTCTTCTATTTCACTCACTATTCACAGTGTTCGCAAGGTTATACATGCTAGGTTTTACTAATTATTAACCTTGGTAAATTCCGCATGCGCTAGGGTTGTTCGCATAGTGCCTAAGGTGTCGATCCCACGAGGAAGCCTAATCTAGTCCTAAAATCTAAGGTCGCCCTAAACTACAACAATTCTAAACAATTAACTAATGCTGAAATTAAATTAATCAAAAATCAATTACGAGAATTTAAAGTTCCAAAAAGTGACAAAATAGCAATCACACAACCCAACTCGAAATCAACCTAGAAATCACCAAGTCAGAGAAAGGGGATTTTGATTTGAAACTAATGAAATCCTAACCAATTATGCAATCACTGAATTAATGGATCTAGATAGTCCTAGGGTGAATTACTCTCTCTCGAGTTATAATTCTTAACCTTAATTGATAATCCCTAATTCCAATTATAGAATTGCGATCTCTTGATTCGCAATTGACCTAAAACCTAAATTAGTTCTAAAATTGTCTACTGACCTGCTTGGAATCTATGCTCGTTCTCTCATTACATAACTATACTAGTTTGATTTAATTCTCTACTTATAAAATCACCTAACTCTTGTTAGCTCAAATTGATTATTTTCACTCAACTCACCCTCTCAGTTTGTTGCTAAATTATGAAGAGGAGAATTAAAATCACAATCAAATCAATAAAAACACATTCAATTAAATTTCATTAGTCTCAAGAGTCAAAATCCGAAGGTGAGTATAAACATAAACTCAACATTCAACATAACGATTCTCAACACCTGTTTAAATTCTACAAATAAATAAAACTGAAATAAATGGAAAATACAGTCAGGAAAGGAATCTTGAAAGTGGCGATAGCGGGAAACCACCTGTTCCAGGAAGTATGTCGCGTCTAGATCATCCTCATGTCTCTCTTCCTTCATCTTCTTCCTTAATCTCTTGATTTCTCTCTAGGTTTCTCTCTTAATTGACTAAATCAAGCTCTCTTGTATGACACTCTAGGCTTTACAAAGATTGCTGCTGCTGTCATATCATGTTCTATTTATTTTGTGGAAGCCCTAGGTTAAAGTCAGGGTCAAAACGGTCCTAAAAATCTTGCGAAACTTAAGCTTTCGCATCAGCCTTATGCAGGGCACGATCATGGCCAGTACCTAAACCTTTCTATCATGATTGTGGCCCAATTTGCACGATCGTGGC
Organism: Erythroxylum suave; assembly: GCA_027563595.1. Taxonomy (NCBI): domain Eukaryota; kingdom Viridiplantae; phylum Streptophyta; class Magnoliopsida; order Malpighiales; family Erythroxylaceae; genus Erythroxylum; species Erythroxylum suave. Next base: position 31,797 of record JAOSBN010062605.1, on the reverse strand, counting down.
TTGACTAGAAGCTCTCTATCTCGAGCACAGTCGTGGGCTATGTCTTTGTCTCGAAATCTCTTTACATCTTCTATGTTCTTCACTGTTTACCCTAGAACACTAACAAACCCATCACGGTACCTCAAATATATAACAATTAAGCTCAAAGATTCAAACAAACCCATAAAAACACTTAAACACACAAACTAGCATAAATAAACCCTAAATGCACACTTAACCCTCAAATTCACATTAACTACATGACAAATTAAACCATAACATATCATGAAATTGACAATTACCAACATCCCCACACTTAAACATTTTCTTGTCATCAAGAAAACAAAATAATAAACACAAAACACACAACACAATAATGAGGCAATGAATTTAATCTCAAGAAATAAATTTAATCTTGAACATAATCATTTAAATTATGGCAAATCATTAGCAAGCAAAATATATGTCTAGGTGTTTTGAACTGAATATACAACTTAATCAAGATCTAAGTGTTAACTTATTTACCTTTTTCAATTGTACACACAAAATAATAATTTTTTAGTCTCTCAGACTCTGTAACTATTCCTAAATATATTTCCATGAAAATTCAAGCTTTTTACAAGTCTGGTAGGTTTTTTATTTAGAACACACCTTTTTTTAAAAATAGAGATTTAGTCTTTTACTCGGAGGCAAATATTGATGATGAACGTCGATCTGGTTACTCGATTAAGTAATTTATTAATAGCTTGGTTAAAACATCATTGTAGCCTTTTCACAAGAAGGCACACACTTTTTATGCGTGTCGATCCGGTTACTTAACTACAACATGTTTTCAACTAGCTTTTAGCTCTATTCATAATCGAAGGTCAACAGAATAGTGAGTTATTTATCTAAAACTTTTTAAAGAAGATTATTCCCTACCTTGTTGCTTTTAGCTATTCATTTTCATGAAAATACTAGTTAAACTACTCAAGTTAAAAGACCTCAAATTATGAATGAATGTGACAATCTAGAGAATTTAGCGCTAAGTCCTAATTAGGCTGTATATTTATCCAAAGGCCCCTTAATTCACTAATTTCATAGCTAATGATTATTCATAACCTAATAGACTATTCAAAATCAAATGAATTTCACTCAATCTATGCCATTGACATATTCACACACTTCGCACAATGTAATCCTAATAACTATCATAAGGTATGCAAAATCACATACAAAAGAAAAAACATAGAACCCTCCCTACACTTGAACAACACATTGCTCTCAATGTGAGAAGGAAACTTACAAAAGCATATAAAATAAAAGAAAGGACAAAAATTAAGGTAAACAAGGAACAAATAAAATTGAAAATGAAAATAAAAATAGAAATAAACATAAACAACCTAGAACTGAAGGCTAATTTGGAAAATAAAAATTGGGTTACGTATGAATCCTAAAGAGATGGAGGTGGTGATGGTGTCGGAGGTGGCAATTGAAAGCCTTGAGACTTGAAATACTGATGGAGTCATCAGATCTCTGAGCTCTGGATTCTTTGTGTACACACCACCTTTGCTAGTGTTCTGTTGGTTTCGAAAATTGCATCCAAAACCTTCTTCCAGCCTTGCTCTTCCTTTTCCTCTGATTCTTCACTAGTTAATTCCTCTTGTAACTATTAAGGTGGTACTAAGCTAGAACTCGCCTGACCTGCCCTAGTCTGAACATGTGTCTTTGCATTGATATCCCTCAGTTCCGTGTTTATGGAATGGATGATCTTAGCCCAAAATAAGTGAAGATGGTTGAGGAAGTTCAGGGGATGAACTGTTAACCCCCTGCGTTCTAGATTAAAATGTTCTACAATGGCAAACATAATGTATCTCATTCCTAGATGGTTGCTCTGCTTGCACGGAGCTATGACAATGGATTATAGCACATGGGTAGATGTGCATACTGGAATACTATCGTCCATGCACCAAAATATCAAAAGTTCCTTAGTGGAACACTTGTTGGTTTCTGACTTGTCGAAAACTAGCTGACACATAAATTTGTGTAGTAACAAGTGTTCATGGGACCTGATAATGTTGTTGTGTGCATTCTTGGCATAGAAATGCTCAATCCCAGTAAGCTCATTCTAGTATTGAGAAGGATAGAAATTGTCATGTTGATCGATGATGGTGGATTTGGGGAATCCACACATCTCACACATGAGTTCTACGATTAATTCATATGCTCATCCTCCCAACCTAAACCACAATTCTTTTAGATTCTTAAGGTCATAGGTCAAGGTCGTGAAAAATTCTAGTGTGAGCTCCTCATAAACAGATAATTGAAACCTAATGAATTGAGCACACTAGATACTCTCGACTAGGTTTTGTACTCGCTTACGTAATTCTAGCCTATCCAATATATCAAAATCAAAATATTTAGACACTACAACTTGTCTAACATGAAGGGATTAGAAACGAGTACCTTCCTCCTCGATATAGATAGGAAATTGTGCTCCAAAGTCTACTGCCCGATTCCTTCTCCCCCGTCCCGTGACTTACTGCTGTCCATATGGCTCTCATTGGGCAGTTTGCTTGATACGTGGCATGATTGAGTAGAATTTGGAAAAAAATGGAGGGTTAAAATTTGTAGTGAGAGGTGAGAGTGTTTGAAATTTAGAATTCTAGAGAGATAAGGTGAAAGTGAAAGTGAACATGAAAATGAAGTTAGAACTGAATATATAGATAGGTAAAAGGGTAAAAAGTTAAAAATTATTTAAAATTTTCACGCCCCCTTATTTCTGCATACTCATAGGCCACGATCGTGGCCAGTAGTGTGTCACCTCTTCTAAATTTTTTTCCTTGGTTCTTTTGCCAGTCCTTTCTCCTTCACTCCTAGTTCTTTTGTGGCCCTCTTTCACCTCTTTTTTTGTGCTTCCCCCATTATCCACATAATTTTGGAAACCTATCCTTTTCTCAATTTTATTCAAAACAAAAAAAAACCTAACTACATAATTCAATTGTTCTAACTAAAATTAAATAAATAATTTTTCTATGGGTTACCTCCCATGCAGTGTTTCCTTTAACATCAGTAGCTCGACGCTCTTTTTACACACAAGGTGGTTGGAATGATTGGTCTGGTGGTGGCGTCACAATTAATCCCAAAGTCTGAACTTGAGCTACTATACTATAGTTACCACCCTTCATGCAATTTTCCTTACCTGGCCTTCTCCTTCGCGAGCGCTTCCTTGGGAAAACATTTCTAGAATCCTCAATGTCCTCCCATTCTCCTTGTGGTTAGGGTTCTTTAGGATCCACTGGAGATGAAGGAGCTTCGTACTCTCTAATAGTCACCTTGAAAGTCAATTTCTCCTTTCCTACCCGCAGAGTTAATTCACCCCCATCTATATCAATAATTAAGCACACAGTGGCCAAGAATAGACAACCAAGAATTATCGGGGTGTCCTCATCTTCGCTGATGTCCAAAATAAAGAAATCTGTGGGAAAGATAAATTTACCGACCTTTATCGGCACATTTTGTATGACTCCTATCGTTCTATATGAAGCTCTATCGACCATCTTAACCCAATTTAAGATTGAAAGTGTAAGGCATCATATTTACACTCGCGCCTAAATCCGTGAATTCCCTATCTATAATGATCTTGTTGATACTACAGGGGATAACAAAGTGCCCGAGTCATCTTTCAATGTAGCTATGTTAGGTTAACTTCCAGTGGTCGCTTCTAAACCTTATTCTTGACGAACGTCTATAATTTAAGCTTCGATTGCACTAGTTCTATCACGTCCTCGATCTTATTTTGCTCAATCTCCTGTAACTTCTTTGCTTCCCTCCTTGGATATAATTCCTTTTGAGTAAAATATTGGTGCAAAAATATCCGTCGGGTCACTTAAGCTAACTTACTAATAGTCTCACTTGGAACGTCTTCTTTAACCACTTGACCTTCTCCTTTGTCCCTTACCTTTTGCAGTTTCTTGTCCAGTCTAACTTATAACCATGATACACTCCTTCGAGTTTGACTTGGTGTTGCTTGGAAGAGTTCCAAGATACTGAGTAGACACTGCCTTCACGAGCTGCCCCACTTGGACTTCTAAATTATGGATGGATGAGGCATGATTCTTCATGAATAGTTAAAATCTACTCTCTAGCCTCCTATGAGCCTCTTCCATGCCTCCCATCTTGTCCAAAATCCTGCCTAATTGTTAATCCATTGAGCTTGTTTTATTCTATTAGAAGCTCAATTTCCCTTGAGGCCTAAATTGTCCTCTATTGTTATTGTTTGAAAAGGAGAAGTTAGGGTGATTCTTCTACTTGAGGTTGTATGTGTTGGAGTAGGGGTTGTTACCCCCTCCTTGTCCAAATTGCGCCCCCATATAATTTACTTGCTCCAGGTTATCTTCTCTCATCAGATGGTAGTTCACATTATCATGATCTAATTGGTCGCATAGCTCACACTTCAATTGTATAGCCTTAACTACAGCTGAGGATGAGGCCTTCATGTTGTTGAGTTATCGCATCAAATTGTCAATCTTGGCTTGCATCTTCGTCATCTGATCAATTGCGACAATTCCCTTATACTCTCTAAAGGTAGTAGGTTGCCTACTTCTCTCATTTACCTATAAGCAGTTATTGCTTGCCATCTCCTCTATCACCTCCTTTGCTTTATCAACAGTCTTCCTCATTAAAGATCCTCCTGATGCTGCATCGATTGTGCTTCTAATAGGTGGGTTTACTTCATTGTAATAAGTCTACAGAAGGAACTCTTTGGGTAAGTTGTGGTATGGGCATCTCCTCTGTAGGTCCTTGTAACGCTCCTACACTTCGTAAATGGACTCCTCGTCACTTTATTGGAAATTGGTAATTTCCTTTCTTATCTTTGTGGTCTTTGTCAACAGGAAGTATTTATCTAGAAAAGCACGTACAAGCTACTCCTGTGTCACCATGATAGTGGTACTAAGCCTTTGCTCTATCTCTAAATGTAAAAGGGAACAACTTAATCCTATCAACATCCTCTGACATTTGGTGATATTGGAAAGTATCACAGATCTCGAGGAAAATCACGATATGTGCATTTGGATCTTCATTCACTCCTCTATAGGTCTCTTCTGGAAGAATGTTTCAATCCCCATTAATACCCCAACCTCAACTCCCTTCAAACCTCTCTACTCTAAGCTTTTGCTCTCTTTTATTTGACTCACTATTCTTGGTGTTTGCAAGGTTATACACGCTAAGTTTTACTAATTATTAACTTTGGTAAATTTCGCAAGCACACGGGTTGTTCGCGTAGTACCTAAGGTGTGAATCCCACGAGGAAGCCTAACCTAGTCTTAAAATCTAAGGTCGCCCTAAACTAGAATAATTCTAATTCTAATAATTAACTAATGCAGAAATTAAATTAATCAAAAAGAAATTACGAGAATTTAAAGTGCCAAAGAGTAACAAAATAGCAATCACACATCCTAACCCGAAATCAACCTAGAAATCACTAAATGAGAGAAAGGAGATTTTAATTCGAAACTAATAAAAACCTAACCAATTATGTAATCACTGAATTAATGGATCTAGACAGTCCTAGGGTGAATTACTCTCTCTCAAGTTATGATTTTTAACCCTAATTGATAATCCCTAATTCAAATTATGGAATTGTGATCTCTTGATTTGTAATTAACCTAAAACCTAAATTAATTCTAAAATTGTCTACTAACCTACTTGGAATCTATGCTCGAACTCTCGTTACATGACTCTACCAATTAATTCACCTAACTCTCGTTAGCCCAAATTAATTATTTTCATTCAGCTCACCCTCTCAGTTTGTTGCTGAATTATTAAGAGGAGAATTGAAATCACAATGAAATCAATAAAAACATAATCAATTAAATTTCATTAATCTTAAGAATTAAAATTCGAAGGTGAGTACAAACATAAACTCAACATTTAGCACAACGATTTTAAGCACCTATTTCAATTCTATACATGAATAAGACTGAAATAAATGGAAAATACTATCGAGAATGGAATCTCAAAAGCAGCGACAACGAGAAATCACCTATTCCAGGAAGTACGTCGTGTCTAGCTGGTCTTTGTGTCTCTTTTCCTTCGTCTCCTTCCTTAGTCTCTTGATTTCTCTCAGAATTGGCTGAATCAAGCTCTCTTGCATGTCTCTTTGGGCTCTCCAAGAACTGCTATTGTTGTCACATTATGTTCTATTTATTAACTGAAAGCCCTTAGTTAAAGTCGAGGTCGAAATGGTATAAAAGATCTTTTGAAACTTGAGTTTTTGCTTTAGCCGGATGTAGGACACGATCGTCGCCTTGCCTGACACGATTGCCTAAACCTTTCTATTGTGATCGTGGCCTGACTGAAGCTATCTGTCATAACAGTGCCCAAATGTGCACGATTGTGGGCTATGTCTTTGTCCCGAAAATTCTTCGCTTCTTCTCTGTTCTTCACCATTTACCTTGAAACACTAACAAACCCATCATGGTACCTCAAATGTATAATAATTAAGCTTAAAGATTTAAACTAACCCAGAAAAACACTTAAACAAATAAACTAACATATTTAAATCCTAATTTCACACTCAACACTCAAATTCACACTAACTACATGAAAAATTAAATCCTAAAACATCATCCAATTCATAATTATCATACGACAATATTGCATGATATGACAAATAAAGATAGTTGGATCACCTACTATTCATTTCTTCACTGCTCATGCCATTTCTCTTCTGTCGCAACTAAGCTAGTTGTCTTCACTCCTCTCTCTTTTTCTACTCTTGCCCCTTATTGTGTATTGATGGGATGATTTTATTGCCTAGTTTTCGGTCCACTCATTCTGTAGCTTCTTCACAATCTATTAAACATTAGCGCTTAATGCCAGCTTTCAATGCTAGTTACAATGTTGGCGTCAAATACAAGCAATGCTAGCGTTTAGCGTTAGCTTCCTTCAGCTTTTTCCTTTGCACTGCAATTTTGTTGATTTGATGCTCCTTAATGTGCTATTGTTTCACTCTTTATTTGCTATTAATTTTTTTCTTCATTTTTCCAGCAAGCATTCTTCTCCTTTGTATTTTGATTTTCTTCTTCTTGTTTTTCTATTTTCTTCTTCTTGCTCCATGAAGACAAGCAAAAATTAATCTTCAAAAAATGGCCTAAATGTAATACTTTCGACTCACTTTAATTTCTTTGCTTCCAAATTGTACCTAAAATCATATATGAATTAAAGTGAGTATCTTAAGCATTTTCGTGTCATTAATCAATAAGTGTAGATGATTAAATGTATCAAAAATTAAACACATATAAAAAGCTATAGGATGAAAAACACATAAATTTCTATTCATTTAAGGCTCTTAATACGACGTGAGTATAATAATGAACAAGCCTTGCTTTTATAGACTAAGCAAGGGGATAAAAACAAACAACTTTAAGGAAAAGATTCCTTAGGTAAAGTCATATACACAACTTTTAAAAAGCAAATATAAAAAAGGAATAATAATTGGGCAATGCTGGATCCCAAATATTCCTAAGAGATAAGAGATAATCTTTAAAGAGGAATAGAAAAATAACATAGACCCAAAGATTCTTTTGTAAACACAATGTCACATTAGAAAAGACCTATAATTAGAAAACAAATAATAAAAGATCCCACAGTGAGTGGAATCCTAATCATCAATCTTGTGGGATTACTTATTGCCACGACTACAAATTTGAAGGGTAAACTCCTTCACTTGAGCAGTCAGAGTGATCACTGTGTGTCCTTCGTCTTTTGTTGGGTCTTACATCCCCTGTGTAAAGTCTATTTATGAATTGATTGAGTCTACTTCATTAGGGATGAAAATATCATCATTGGGATCTTGCGCATTTTGGAAGAAGAAGGTCGGAGGTTGTGAAGGTCTTGTAGTATCAGAGGAAACTTGGATTAGTGTCATATCATCAGATTTAGAATCTGTTGGACTGTTTGGACCTGACATGTCAACTTCTGGCAGTTTGGGTTCACCAGGTAAAATTTTCCTCGATATAGTCTAGGAGAAGTAGAGGATAGGTGCATGTCGAGGGTAATAATTTATATCTTTAAGAAAACTTTGAAAATTTTTAAGGATAATTTCTTTATACCATGGCCAATAAAATGAAATATGATGGAAAGAGACTTAATTATCGAAATAGATTGCTCTAATATATGCTGTGAGATATGGGCGATAGAGAATAAAGAAACATTGTGCATATTGATTCTTTAAAGGGCTTCCCATAATCGATGTTGCTCAATGGCTATAGAAAGTTGTTTTCTCCATTGTTCTAGTGGTTGATGCCACTTAAGAAAAGTTCATAACAAGGAACTTTCATTGTCTTTATCACAGATTTATTGATAGAATTGAAGAGGATGTAGGGTCATAACACATGCATAAAGGGTAGACACAGCCCAGAGATACCATAATGCATTCTTGGAGAGTGGACCGTCAAGAAAGAACACATTGAGGTATGGTGCTCAGAGGTTAGTTGTAGTATGTATTCCCTTTCTTCCATGAAGGGTAAGAACAAGAAAAATAATTCCAACATGAAGATATGTATGGTTTTGTTCTCGAATTAGTCCTTTGAAATAATAAAGGGCAACTTTGAGGCAAATGCATTGATATTAGGTATTTGGAATATAAAAGACTATCTTGTATCATTTTGCATGGTCAATTCTAATTTGCCAAAATTTAGTTTTTAAGTGAAACTTGGAGAAGATGGTATATTCCTTGAGAAATTGTACTTGAATACTAATCTTTGGCAATGAGAACTTATCATCTTGTAAAAAAGTATTGAGAGATTTATAGTTAACGACTAACCTATTTTCCCCTTATTTTTGTTCAGCCCAAAGGTAGCCCATGTGGTATTAGAACCATATGTGTTATTGACTATGACAACGATATTCTTAATGAGAGTAAGTAAATAGTCTTCCATAGCCATGAGTGAAAAATCTCTACCCAGTGACCATCTTCACCTTTCTTTTACCCTTTCTATAGCCAATCTCCCTTCTAGTGTGAAATGTACCTTATCTAATTGTATAGAACACCTTATAGAAATAACATATCTTCCTGAAGAAAGTTATGTTTTAGATACTTCGTTACCTTTGCTTAATCCCTACAGTATATATTCTCATGATTGGTCTTGGACAAGGAGTATAAGAACTATTTTATCTACCTATCATCTAAAAGTTTAAGAAATCATACAAAGTTTCTCCATAGAACAATGTGGTTTAAAAGCAACCTTGAGAGTTGATGCATGCAAAGGAGAAAGGACAAGTAATATGCCAGGTTTTATAGTGCTTTTGCTTGATCTAGTATCTATAAACCCAATAGCTTCAATAGGCTTATCATATTTATCTTGGAACAGTAATTGGATTTAAACATATGGATGAGGATTAGGTTTAGGATCAAGTTTGAAACATCGTTTTTGTTGTTGTAAAATGAAGAGCATTTCATCATGAGAAGTAGAGATAGAAAATGAGTTATCATTCTTATCAAAGGAATCAAGAGGAATAGCAAGCTTTGTTTTTTCATCTTCACTGGATTGTTCTTTAATAAGATCTTCAATATTCTCATTATTATGAATGGGTATAATAGCTCTAATGGAATCCAAGAGTTTGATATCACTTTATTTCTTATTAAGACATTGATGAGCAAAATGGCTTGACTTTCCGTAGAGAAAACAATGACCTACCCTCTTGGCTTGAGGATATTTTTCTTTTGAAGAATCTAACAAATCATCATTGTATCTTTTTCCTAAAGGGCTTGTAGCCTTCCTTAGGAGACACATAGGATCAGTGGAACTTCTTATAGGAAAACTTCTTATGATGATGTTTCTTTTTTGTATGACATTCATAGTCTTTCTTCTTCTTGCACTTGATCATCAAATAAGGATTTTTACATGATTTCTTTAATAGAGGACCATCTTTAATCATATTTCTAAAAAAACATATGAGTTACAAATGACCATTACTGTACTTTGAAGAGATATAAAAGATATATCTCTTAGAGAAATCTATCAGCTCACCTGAGCTTCTCTTGACTAGCTATGTGACCAACAAATATTTTTCAAAAAGATGATTAAAGGCAGTCCTCTGTTAAAGAAAGTGTGCATAAAGCCTTATTTCGCAATCAAGTGTAAGGAGAAAAAAGACCGTGAATGTCATACAAAAAAGATTGTGCTATCCTTCTTCAACAAGGATTAATTGACCCACTAAATCTAATTGGGTTTGTTAGGTTTTTTATGTCATCAAAAGGTTTGAACAAAAATGAGGAAGAAAAATGTTAGTAATTGACTATAAACCTTTTAGTACTTTCCTACAAGATGATAAGTTCCTACCTTGAAGATTAGTACTTAGGTAATATGGAAAAGATATAAGACAACTTTTTGTATTATGGACGCCTAATATCAATGGACTGTCATACTATTTAGACTCAAGGTTGCACCCTCATTATTTCAACCGGCCATGACAAAGATTTATGAGCCCATTCTCTATGACATCTTATTATACTCTAAGGCCTATAAAGAACGTCAGAACCTACTCCAATCCTTGTTGGATTTCATAAAACAATATGTAATTATGCTCTTAGTAAAGAAGAGTCATATTAGGACAGACCAAATATAATTTTTTAGGTATGTATTTCCACAATGGATATTATCAGCCTGATCCACATATCGCTATTGAACTATTAAACTTTCTTTATGGCGATCTCACAACTACATAGATAAACAATTCCTTAGAATTGTCAACTATTTCAGAGATTTCATCCCCCAAATAGCTGAGTGTACATTGTCTTTATCAAAATTGTTGAAAAAGAATCCACCATCATAGAGTAAAGAGCAAACTAGAGCCATACAACACTTAAAACATGCCTATCAAAAGCCACCAACTTTGAAGATTCTGACAAATATCAACACATCCTACAGACAGACGATAGTGACCATTGTTGGTGGTGTTATTCTCCTTAAAGAAATTGATGGAAAACCCTACTACTATGATCATGCCAGTAGACAGTTTAAAGAATCTGAAAAGCATTACCATGCAAGCTACAAAGAGATTCTGACGGTGAAAAAGGGAATTGAAAAGTTCAATTTCCACCTCAACCTATATCATATTGTCATCTAAATTGACAACACCGCTTTTTTTAAGGATTCTTGAGCCTGAAAAGAAAACATTACCAGACAGCCAACTACTTTGATTGTAGGAATCGTTTCCACGTTACAAATTTTATCATCTGCCATATCAAAAGGCACCAAAACATTTTGACAGATTTCCTCTTTTGACCTAAAGAGTTTGATTAATCTCTCATCTTCTCTCCACCACAATCTCTATCCTCCTTCCAATTATAGAATTTCCTTAATATACAAAGACTTATAAATCCTTTCCTCCTATGTCTTCAAATCCTTTAAATACTTTAAAAGAGGATTTCTCTCTTCCATTAAAGTTTGTTCTACCATCTCCATTTGACCCTCATCAATCTTCATGTTCCTCCTCATCCTTTCCATTTTAATTTTGTTTCACCATACCGTATTATGTATTATCTTTATGATACACTTTCTGAATCAATATTGTGGCATCTATGGGCCTTATATGTCAAATATACCTATCCAATTCCTCTTTGACTTCTCCACATCTACAGACACCTCTCTGATCTTATAAATTTTAAGTCTTATCTTTTAGACTTTCCTTTAATGGTTCCAACCTCTATCAAAATAGCATATCCAGATGTCCCAACTTCTAAGTCAACACAAGTTATAGGATATTCCATTGAAAGATCAAAAAGCTTATGTTATCTTCCTTATCCATTGTCCTTACTATTTAACCACATCTAGTTATCTATGCACTCTGAATCATGCTCAACATCAATGTACCTCTGTTAATTAGCCTATTGAACTCACTCAGATGAAGACAGATTTGCATTCCTTTCTAGACTATCAAAATTAGTATCCTCGTACAATCCTATCTTCGACGTGCACCTTTCTATGGTCTTATCCTAGAAATTTTACTCTTTGAAAGCCTATACCTTCTTTTGATAGATATTGGACTACAGTGGACCAATTTTTCTTTACTGGGTTTAATATTATGGTTATGCCAAATAAGTTCTAAAAAAATACCTAGGCTATTCTACTTTCAATTATATGAGGTAGTTGTAGTTGATTAGTCAGGGACATCTCTCAAGGGGTGAAATTGGTTGGCTCAAATTAATCTTGAAGAAAAATAAAAAAGGAAATCCTAATCATTCTATCCCGATTTGTTGATTAAAGTCTTAAAGAAAATAACACAATTAGACTAAAAAGTAAACTAATTTAATTGAAAGCAAAAACGATTTGATTAACCAGTATGGAAAGCTCGTGAGAAATTAACTTCACCAATTTAATCTCTTATGTATGACTAAGATGAATTGATTAGATAATTGTCTTGCTAAAATTACCAATTAGGTTTTAAAGTAGTTCAAATAATAAACTAAATCTAACTCTGTATTCGACAAGTTATAATCTAAATTAATTATGGAAACTTAACTAATGATCACCCATTTAAGTTAATACATTTCTAACTCTTAACCCAGCGTCGATTATTTTTCGTTCCAATATTAAACTTCTTCTCTTGATCCTTTATTTAATACCTAAATGATGCAAAGGTTGGGCATACTTTTACATCCAATAAGCTTAGAAACTATAGTAAATAATAAGACAATAAAACAGTAACTCAATAATGTATAATTGAATAAACTGGATTTATTAATTCTCAAGAAAAAGAATCAGCCCATCATGGAATAAACAAGTTTCATCATTTGCATATACTTCAATCCTGCCGTTAACATTAACAGAAAAGTCTTAAAGCAATTACAAAGTAAAACCAAAATGAACTATCAACTTTAACAAGAAAACAAGTTCAACAGAGGAGTCCCATAGTACAACAGAGATGAATTCGAGATAACAAACAAATAGGTGTTTGGATGAGGGTGTTAGCTTTAGCTCTCATGCTCTGCCTCTGTTTACTATCACCCAGAAGAATGAATGCTCCGCTAGTTCTATCTATCTACTTCAGCTTCTCTTCTTCTTCTCCATCTACTGATTATCTCTTCTCCATCCTCCTCTGTTCTCTTTTTCTCATATTTTATTCTCTTTGTTTGCTTCTCTTCACCGCATCCACATTCTTTGTTTTCTATTTGCAGTACGAGGCTAGGTTTAGGTTTTCACACTCGTGACTCCCATAATTACGGGTGTGATTATGACTGTATTAACATGTATTAATTTAGTGATACTATGCATAATTCACGTGCAACATTCATTCTTTCATGCATAATTTTTCTTATTTTTGTGCATCATTCACAAGACACTACATTTAACATTCATGTCATTTTCACTAAATTCATTTCAAATTTAGATTAAAACATAAGAATTTGTACCAAAATCAAGATATAATGGAAAAATCAATAGAAATTAGACACAATAATTCCGCCACACTCAAACTATGGTTGTCCTAAAAAAAATAAAGAATACAAGACTATACAAGAACAACCAATGAAAATAACGATTTTTCCAAATAATAATTAAAGATGTCAATGATCATTTCAATAAACACAATATGAGAACTTGAAATTTATAATACTCCATGAACAAAATATTCTACACATATTTAGCCAAAATTAACAGGTACTTCAACTTAAAGACCATTAATAAGTGTGATAGACACTCACTCCACTCTCATCCTCTCATACATTTAAAGGTAGGATATATTCACTCATCAGTCATTTCATGTTAGGCATCTATAGGCTTGCTTACTAATCTAGTCTCCACTATTCATATCAAACACAAACATTAATCCAAAGGTCTTTATTTTTGTTATAATGGGGTCAGGTTAAGGGTAGGAAAAAGGAATACAATTTTAAACCACAAAACTGTTGGAGTTATATAAATTTAGTGCCCTAGAAAGCAATTGTATTTACATATAACTTAATTTTCTTCCTGTTACTTTTGTAATGAAAAATATTTATTATGAATAAAACAAAAGAGTTTGGTTTTATTTGTATGAGCATTATATATATCTAGTCATAATGTACCAAGATTCTTTTGTCAATAATATACATATACATGGACATGTATAGGAAACATGTATATTATTAGAATCTAAATTCGTTGATTCACAATTGAATAATCAAGTTGGTCACTTGATTATGGTTTAGACTGTAGTGTTACGATTTATCTCCATGTAAGTAAAAGAGTTTACTTTAAGGAAATAATGAGTTTCATATCATGATAGTAGTTGACTATCAATAATGGCACTATTAAATGAATCTGGAATTAAGTATGTTCTAATAAAGTGGGTCGTTACTTTAATCTTAAAACATAGAGCTTAGCATTATGTTATTACGAACTGCAATCTTGATGAGTGCTGAACTCATATGTGTTTCATTATAATTCTTGATATGATCGGAATGGATTTGTACAGAGTATCAATTCAGTGTTTGTATGCTGGAATTATTAAATAAAACATGTATCAGGGAACATTCACTTAAATAACGAGTTTATAGTGATATCATCATTTTAGATGTTTTTATAGAGTTTGGTGATTAAACTGGAGCTAGTAGTTTGATGGACCAGCTACCTATCAAGTCTTAGCATCAAGATGAGATCTTGTGTGTTAATCACCATATAGAGTAAAACGAGAGATATACAAGGAAAAACCAACATAAGGAAAAAAAAGGTAATTTTACCCTTTATTGAGTAGATGGCTATAATATGGTTCATAATAAAGTTTGCAATTGAACAACTTATTTGAAACATGTATTCTCATAATATTTAGTAATTTAAGAGTTCAACTAATTGTCTTTAGTGGAATGACATGTGATTAATAAGCTGGAATTAATTATAATGAGATTAAATTAATTCCGAGTTTATTGGAGCTTGAATTATATAAGTCCAATTGGATTCCCCATTTGGCTTCTAAGAAGGTTATCAAGCAAAGTAAGAAATATAAATAGAGGTTTTAAAACCCATGAATGAATGTTGGGCTTACTTTAAATACAAGCCCAAATGAACATTTAATATTGGGCTTGACTTTGGTTTGATTTTATTAATTAGATTAATTAAATTAAAACAAAGTTATTAAAGAAAGTGGGAGAGCATATTTAGGTTTTTTATACCTAAATATGCATTGAATTGCTAAATTGAAGATGGTTTTTATCATGCTTTATCATCATTAAATGGAGTAATGATCTTATCATTAAAGGGTTTAATGGTTGTCTTTTATTAATAGCACGTAATGTAACCTTTTAGCATTCATTTCATTAAAGAAAGGAAGAGGTGCATTTGAGATATTTTTTCTTCCTTCTTTCATCCATAACCGAAAATGAGAAGGTCTCATTTAGGTTATTGGTCTTTTCATATAGCCATCTTAAGCAAATGAGAAGAGTCTCATTTATTGGTTTTTTTGTGATTGATTAAAGAATGAAGTGATGCATTGGATGCACTTCACATCTTTCTTTCATGATAACCAAAATTGACAAGGAGAGGAAGAAGTGTTCTTGCATTTTTTTTACTCACTTTCTCCTCCCATGCATGCATAGCCGAAACTTGAATGAGAAGAGTCTCATTTTTGGCTTCTTTCTTTTAAGAAAAAATCCTCAAAAATATTTCTTCTCCTTTCCCACTAAAGAATCTTGTTAACTAAATTGTCCAAGAAAAACAAGTGGCAGATCAGATTGGTCGGGACACAACAACAAGGAGAGGATACATTGGCAAAGGAGAGGATACAAAAGCGAGGAGTCAAAGCTATAGCAAGGGGTTGGTAGATTTCTACCACCTTGTTCTTATGTAAACTATTTTCCTTATATTGTATCATGTATAGCTGAAACATGTTGATTTGGTTATATTATTTCCACTGCGTTTTTTATTTCAAAAAAGTTTTGAAATCTACTGTTTAACCAAATCTTGCATGCTTTTGTTTTCGATCCAACAATTGGTATCAGAGCCATTTTCTTATGCTTGATTTTGGTTCCTATATGTGATACATGGGTTGGCAATTAAATGTTGTATGCTGCATATTTTTACGTGATAGAAATATATATGTGTATTTTTGCTCTTTTGTTTGTCCATAGAATATAGTTTTACCTTGTAAGTTTTTATTCGTTTGGTTTGTGGCAAAAAAGGTGGCTTGTAATCATCATATTTCCTCCTTGGTTTCAGTTTTTAGTTTTGTTTGATTTTGTAACATACAAAATTTTGTAATATTGAAGATGGAGCAACCATGGATTGAAGAGAAGCATAAATAATGGTTTCGGTGTATCCTTTGGTGTATTGGCAAAGTTTCGATTTTGTGAAAACTATAGTGCTGGAATTTTGTTTCAACAAAGTTTCGGTTTTGTGAAAACTAAGATGCTGGAATTTTTGTTTTAACAAAGTTTTGGTTTGATGAAATACAAGTGCTGGAATGTTTTTTTATTGTCAATTTTGCCAAAAACAAGTGCTGGATTTTTTTTGTTTTCATATTGCAATTGTTGTTTTTTTTTTGTTTTCAAAGTGACAAAATTCGGTTTTATAAAAATCCCATTACAAATTTTTATCAAATAGGCCGGGTCATGTGGATTAAGAGTTCGAAGTGGAAGATCCAAGTCCAAAATTTTTTTTTTGGTCTAAAAGCCTTGTAATTTTATTTATGTTCTAGGATGGACAATCAAATGTGGCCTATTAGTTCATAAGATGAATGGATAAATGGATGCAAATAGCATGTGATATTATGTGATTGTATGCCATTTAGAAAATTGCCAACCCTAGGCTTTGCTATGCATTCATTATGTATGAGATATATAATGAAATAATATAGGATGAATGCTAAACTACATCTAGACAAGATGGTATTTATTAAAAACTTAAAGACAAAAAAAAGATTGAGTGGGAGATGATGCTCATGTGAGAGTCCATGGTCTCCATACGATGGCCCATTTGTATGTGGTGAAGTGTTACTCCCTACGAGAGGACATGAATCCTAGATCTTGTATGATTTGGGTGTCCTTAAGGATAACTCTACTCATTGGTAACAAATGTGACCTTCCATCGAGGCATGGTTTGTAAGTACCTTTAATGGATGAATCAAATGGTTACATACTCAACATATTTTAACAATAACCTACCCACTGTAACTCTATTGGTAAAAGTATGCACCAAATTATGATGCTTCTCAAAAAGTTAGGCATGAAGTTGCTTGGTTGTTTTTTGAGTAGGAGGGTCCTAGTTTTTCTTTTAATGGATAAAATGGCCCACCGTCACTTAATCTATTATAGATAAGAAAAATAACCGTCGTATAAAGTTTTAATTTTTTTTGTGTTGTTAATTATATCATTATGCATACATGTATCATTATTTTATATAAATTTCCAATGTCGTGGACCAGTATGCTCATGTTTTAATAATTTATATTATCAGACATAATCAACCACAATATGAATCTAATCACTTTGCTCTTAAAAAATAACAAATTGGAAAATGGAGAGAATTTTAATGAATAGAGACGTAACCTTGACATTGTTCTTCAATGTGAACGAATTTCATAGGTATTAACGGACAATGAGCCTGCACCTCCTGGTGGTAATTCAACTTCTAAGCAAATCCAATGACATGAGTGATGGCAGAATGTTGACAAGACTTGTAAGTGTCATATTCTAGCCTTTATCTATGGAATGTTGCAAAAGCAAATTGCTTGCATAAAAACTGTTAATGCAATGGTCCATCACCTACATGAGATGTTTGGTGTGAGGAATAGGTCTACTAGAGTGAAAGCTATCCAAACTTTTCATAATCTCAGACAAAAACCTAGTAAACCGGTGTGGGATTACATACTGAAGGTAATCTCTGCAGTTATTAAGGCTAAGATGCTTGGGGCAGATATGGATGCAGACACGTGGATGATTATGATCATCAATAGCTTAAACTCATCTTTTCAACAGTTTAAGTTGGACTATGAGCTCAATAGCAAGGATTACACCTTGAGTCAGTTTATGAATACCCTTCAGAGTACGGAGGAGATATTAAATATCAAGGCTCATAGGCTAGAAGCTAACGTAACATCTTCTTCTAAGCCCAAAGCTAAGCGCAAACAAAAGAAGAAGGGTCCAATGAAAAAGAAGGCCCAAACCACGAAAAAGAAGACCAAAGCAGATACCAAGGGAAAGTGTTTCTATGTTTCAGTAGGATCAATGGGAGTAATTATCATGGACTTTCCTAGTGGTCATAGGTTATATTTGGAGGATATATATTACATCCCAACGATTGTAAGGAACATCATTTCTGTTTTTTGTCTAATAAAATCTAGTTATTCCTTATATTTTGAAAATGTTGTTTCAATATATGAGAATAAAGATTTTATTTATAATTCAATAATTAAACATGGATTGTTCTTTATAGAACCTATGATAGGCTCACTAAACACTACAGTATTAATAAAACCAAGACAATCCAATGACTCTACCATTAATTTAAAATATCCGTGGCATTTAAGAATGGATCATATCAATCAGAAAAGACTTGATAGGTTAGTGAAGGATGGGATCCTTGTAGGCTTGGATAATGATCCATTACCCACCTGTGAATCTTATATTGAAGGAAAGATGACCAAAGCCTCATTTCCTTCCAAAGGAAATAGATTTGAATCTATGTTGGACCTAGTACACACTGATGTGTGTGGGCCCATGAACGTACAAACTAGAGGAGGATATGAATACTTTATAGCCTTTATAGATGATTACTCCAGACATGACTGTTTGTATTTGATGCACAAAAAAAGTGAGTCCTTTGAAAGGTTTAAAGAATTCAAAATTGAAGCTGAGAAGTAGCAAGACAAGCCATTAAAACAACATCGATCAGATTGAGGTAGTGAGTACTTATCTGGAGAGTTCCAACAATTTCTAATTGACAATAGAATTGTTTCCAACTTGTCATCTCCTTGAACACCTCAACAGAATGATATAGCTGAGGAGGAATAGGACTTTATTGGAAATGGTAAGATCAATGATGTCCTATCCTAGCCTTCCAGAATCATTATGGGGATACACCATACTAACGACAACCTATCTTCTTAACTTTGCTCCATCCAAATTAGTGCCTAAAACACCTTAGGAAGTTGTGCACTGGACGAGTGCCTTCATTGAGGCATTTGAGGACTTGGGGCTACCCAGCTCATATTCTAAGGTCTGAATCCACAAAGATGGAACCAAGGTCAGAAGTATATTTGTTTATAAGATATCTTAAGGGTACACATGGGTACTATTTTTACAGTCCTCAGAATAGGAAGGTATTTATGTCGACAAATGTAACTTTCTTGGAGGAAGAATTTGTGATAAATCACAAAGGATGAAGTGAAGTGGTACTAAAGGAGTTAGCTATTTCATCCAAACCAAAAGTTGATTTGGATATAGCGGAACAAATGTTGAAATGTATTCAAGAGTTAAATCAGAAGAGCAGCCTTAACATCAAGTTGTGCCTAGACATAGTGGCAGGGTTGTGAGACAACCAGACAGGTATCTAGGTCCAGGAGAAGGCAAATTGCTATCTCAGACCAAGAAGAAACGGATTCCGTCATTTATACATAGGCTATTAATGATGTTAATGCAGAAAAATGGCTCAAGGTGATGGAATCAGAAATAGATTCCATGTACACCAATGAAGTCTGGATCCTTGTAGATCTACCATCAGATGTAAAAGCCATAGGGTATAAATGGATCTACAAAAGGAAAAGAGGATCAGATGGAAAAGTAGAGACTTTTAAAGCTAGATTGGTAGCTAAGGGTTATACTCAAAAAGAGGGTATAGACTATGAGGAGATTTTTTCTCCAGTTGCCATGCTTAAGTCCATCAAAATTCTTTTGGCCATAACATCCTATTTCGATTATGAAATATGGAAAATGGACATCAAGACTGCATTTCTTAATGGAGATCTTGAGGAGATCATTTATATGGCCTAACCAGAAGGATTTATTGAGCCAGGTAATGAGCATAAGGTATGCAAATTGCAGAGGTCCATTTATGGACTTAAGCAAGCATCTAGGTCTTGGAACATTAGGTTTGATAAGTCTATCAAAACCTATGGATTCATACAAAACCTAGATGAGCCTTGTGTTTATTAAAGGATACAAAAGGCAAGGTTACTTTCCTAATCCTGTATGTCGATGATATTCTGCTCATTGGGAATGATGTAGGAATGTTATCTACGATTAAGGGATGGTTGAACAAATAATTCTCAATGAAGGATTTGGGAGAGGCTAGCTATGTTTTAGGGATCAAACTTATAAGGGATCGTAAGAACAAATTGATAGCCTTGTCTCAAATAACCTATATAGAGAACATGCTCAATAAGTTTGCCATGTAAGATTCCAAAAGGGGTTTCACACCTACTAGACATGGAATCAAACTTTCAAAGAAGCAAGCACCAAAGACCCAAGAGGAGGTCGAACACATGCATAACATTCCATATGCTTTGGTAGTTGGAAGTTTAATGCATGTTATGCTTTACACTAGACCAGATATCTGTTACATCGTGGGACTAGTAAGTAGATTCCAGTCCAATCCAAGAATGGAGCATTGGACTGCGGTTAAGCACATACGAAAGTACCTTTGTAGGACAAATAACTTAATGCTTTTTTACTCAGGAAGTAACCGTATTTCGATAGGATATACAAATTCCAATTTCCAATCAGATGTTAATTCAAGGAAATCAAATTCTGGTTCTGTATTTGTTATAGGAGGTGGATCCATATTCCAAAGGAGTATCAAGCAATCTTGTGTTGTTGATTTGACTATGGAGGCTGAATACTTTACTACTTATGAAGCAGCAAAAGAAGCAGTCTAGCTTCACAAGTTCATAAATGATTTGGAGGTAGACCATTACACTTTATTGTGATAATAGTGGGGCAGTGGCTAATTCTAAAGAACCTTAGAACCGTAAAGCTTCCGAACACATTAAAAGAAAGTGTCATCTCATAAGGGAGATAATACAACGTTGTGAGGTGAATGTGGTAAAAATTCCTATAGACCAAAACCTTGCTGATCCATTTATGAAGACTGTTTTAAAAGAGTTTTGTGGGTCACATAACAGGGATTAGAATAAGGAATATGCCAAACTTGCTTTAGGACAGGTGGGAGATTGTTGGATTTATGTAAATATAATAACCTAGAAAGCAAGTGTGTTTACATATAACTTAATTTTCTTCCTGTTACTTTGGTAATGAAAAATATTTATTATTAATAAAACAAAAGAGTTTGGTTTTATTTTTATGAGCATTATATATGTATATATTATATATCTAGTCATAAGGTACCAAGATTCTTTCTAAGTACTATACATATACATGTATGGGAAACATGTATATTATTAGAATCTATATTCGTTGATTCACAGTTGAATAATCAAGTTAGTAACTTGATTATGGTTTAGACTGTAGTGATGCGATTTATCTCTATGCAAGTGAAAGAATTTACTTCAAGGGAATGATGAGTTTCATATCATGGTAGTAGTTGACTATCGATAATGGCACTATTAAATGAATCTAGAATCAAGTATGTTTTTTAAAAATAAAATGGGTCGTTACTTTAATCTTAAAACATAGACCTTAACATTCTGTTATTATAAACGACAATCTTGATGAGTGGTGAACTTATATGTGTTTCATTATAATTCTTGATATGAATGCAATGAATTTGTAGTGAGTATCAATCCAATTTCTGCATGTTGGAATTATTAATTAGAATATGCATCAGGGAACATTCACTCAAATAAAGAGTTTATAGTGATATCATCACTTTTAGATGTTTTTATGGAGTTTGATGATTAAACTGGCGCCAATAGTTTGATGGACTAGCTATCCATCAAGTCTTAGTAATAAGATGAGATCTTATGTGTTAATCACCGTATAGAGTAAAAAGGGAGATCTATAAGGAAAAACCAGCATAAGAGCAAAACAATAATTTTACCTTTTATTGACTGGATGGCTATAATATGGTTCATAATAAAGTTTGCAATTGGACATCTTATTTGAAACATGTATTCTCATAATACTTAGTAATTCAAGAATTCAACCAATTGACTTTAGTGGAATGACATTTGATTAATAATCTGGAATTAATTCTAATGAGATTAAATTAATTCCTAGTTTATTGGAGCTTGAATTATATAAGTCCAATTAGATTCCTCATTTGGCTTCTAGGAAGGTTATCAAGCAAAGTAAGAGATATAAATAGAGGTTTTGAAACTCATGATTAAATGTTGGGCTTACTTTAATTAGAATTCCAAATGAACATTTAATATTAGGCTTGACTTTGGTTTGATTTTATTAATTAGATTAAACTAAAGTTATTAAAGAAAGAAGGAAGGCACATTTAGGTTTTTTATACCTAAATGTGCTGCTGCACATATAGCATTGAATTGCTAAATTAAAGATGGTTTTTAGATGGTTTTTATCATGCTTTATCATCATTAAATGGAGTAATGATCTTATCATTAAATGGTTTAATGATTGTCTTTTAATGATGGCATGTAAAATAACCTTTTAGCATTCATTTCATTAAAGAAAGGAAGATGTGCATTTGATGTATTTTTCCTTCCTTCTTTCATCCATAACCAAAAATGAGAAGGTCTCATTTAGGTTGTTGGTCTTTTCATATATCCATCTTAAACAAATGAGAAGAGTCTCATTTATTGGCTTCTTTATGATTGATTAAAGAATGAAGTGATGCATTGGATGTACCTCACATCTTTCTTTCATGATAACCGAAATTGCCAAGGAGAGGAAGAAGTGTTCTTGCGTTTTTTTTTACTCACACTTTCCTCTCTTGCATGCATAGCTGAAACTTGAATGAGAAGAGTCTCATTTTTTTTCTTTTCTTCTAAGAAAACTCTCCAAAAAAATATTTCTTCTCCTTTCCCACTAAAGGATCTTATTAACCAAGTTGTCCAAGAAGAACAATTGGTAGATCGAATTGGTCGGGATACAACAACCAGGGGAGGATACAATGACAAAGGAGAGGATACAAAAGCTAGGAGTGAAAGCTATAACAAGGAGTCAATATATTTCTACCACCTTGTTCTCATGTAAATTATTTTCCTTGATCGTATCATGTATAACTGAAACAAGTTGATTCGGTTAGGTTATTTTTTCTGCGTTTTTTATTTCAAAAAAGTTTTCAAATATGCTATTTAACCAAATCTTGCATGTTTTTGTTTTCGATCGAACAAGAACAAATTGAGCAATTAAAGTAATACAGAACAAGGAAGCATAAAGCACTCAATTCTTTCCTCTCATTTAACAAGGTCGGCACTCCCTCTTTTTACATCTCTCCTCTTTCTTTTCATTTTCTGGTCATCTTCTTTTTCCTTTATTTCTTTTCTTTTTCTTTTTCTTTTTATTATTTTATTTTATTTTTTATTTATTTTTTTTCTCCTTATCTTTATTAAAATTTAAAAATTAAAAATTAAAAAAAGTGACTGGGGTCACACACGTGACTCCCTACATTGACTTTTTAAATACACCCCGGTGACCTATTTTTTGTTCATCTCTCTTCTTCTTTCTTCCAGATTTGCCTTCTCTCTTGGTGTGATTGTCGACTTTGTGTGTTTTCCATCTCTATCTTTAGCTTGGTGAATTTGTCAGCAGTTGCCAATGTAGTCATCTACCAACGACACCATTAGCATCACCACCTTCACGCTCATGAGCTTCACTACACCAGCCACTGTCACAACCGTGATCTGCACCAACATTGACGAATTTATGGGTCCATATGTGAGATACTTGGAAGCTTAATCCTCTTCACCACATGATACGCCAACTTTAGGTATCCCGTGCCTTCAATTTCATAGTAGAGAGAGCCAACAAATGTACGCAATTCTTAAGAACCGTCAAATTATTCCTAATAGATTTATCAATTTTAGAGCTATTGTTGAATTAGGAATAGTTAATCGAGTTCATGAATTCTTACGTAATGTAGGATGAGATAGATTTTCTGAATATCAAAAAATTTCATATGTGGAATTGAATTTAAATTTTTTTAGTACTTTAAAAGTGATCCATAATGATAGTAGTCTAAAATTTCAGTTGATAAATATGTAGCCTGTAATTTGATTGTGGTTTTCTATGTGTGTAAGTTTTAATTAATTAACCTCAATAATCCGCAAGTTCACAGCTTCTTCGCGTAATACCTAAGGTGTCGATCCTGCAAGGAGGGATAATCTAATCCTAAAATCTAAGGTCAAAACAAATAGCAGAAATTTAAATGTGATGAAACTAGAACAAGACTGCAATTCAATCAAACAATTCAATTAAAAATCAATCATGAAATATTCACAAGTTAGCTATTACAACATACTCAAGAATTAACCTAAAGGATCTATCCATTGAGAGGAAGGGAAATTTTACCGATCTTTAATGCTGACCTAATCGATTATGATTTACGAAATTATTGGCTCTAGATGATCCTAGGGTTGATTAGTCTCTGTCGAGATTAAATTATAAACCCTAACCAGATTATGAAAAATTGCAATTTCTCAATTAACAACCTATCTAAAACCTTAATTAGTTATGAAGTTGTCCAATAACTATCGAGAACCTATGCAAGATATCTCTTCACATAATTACTGATTTGATTAATTTCCCGTTCTTATTAAATCACCTAACTCTCATTAGCCCAATTTAATTATTTTTCACTCGATTCACCCTCTCAGTTTATCTTCGCATTATGCAATTGTAGAAATTAAATCACATTAAATCCAATCAACATAAAAATAATCAGATTTCATTAATCAAAGATAAAAAAAACCCCAAAGGTGAGTTTAGGACATCTCTACATTCACAAATCCTATCATCAAACTGCTATTCCCAATTATATACAATAATAAAAATGGAAAATAACAAGAAATATGATTTTGAATGGAGATGGGAGGTAGTGACGTCGGGAAACTCCTGATCTAGGAAGTACGTCGATGTTGACTTCTTCTCTACCTATCTCTTCCTTCTTCTCTTTCTCAATCTCTCAACAATCATCTCTAGTTTCTCTCAAAAGTGGTTGATGCAAGAAGCTCCCTTTTTTTTGTTCTTCTTATTCTATTATAGTTCTTTTGTGTTTATGGTTGAACTAGGGTTATTTTTAGGTCCGAAAGGTCTAAAAAATCCCTTAAAATCTGAAGTTTAGGAGTGGTTGTGTGTCTGCCCTGAGCAGGTCACGATCATGGTCTTGTGGTTATGTGTCTGCCCCGTGTAGGTCACGATTATGGTCTTGTGGGCCACGATCATGGCCATTCCCTGGGGTTTTGTACAATCATGGCCTGATATGCCACGATCGTGGGCTGTTGTTTCGGCTCGAATGTCTCTAAAGCTCCTCCGTTCTTTAATGATGACCCCGAAACACTAACAAACACATCAAGGTACTTCAAAAACATAATATTTAAGCTTAAAAACTTATACTAACCCATAAAACACTTAAAATACAATTCTAACCTAAACACATACTAAATGATTGAATTAACTATTAAACTCATATCAAACTATACCTTAAAATTTGATGTAATTTACACTTATCAACATCTTTGCACTTAAATGTTTGCTTGTCCTCAAGCAACAAAACAATAAACAACATAAGAAAACACAAAACACACATATGCAATAATAAGACAATGGCTTCAACTTAGTGAAACAAATTTAACTATAAACACAATCCTTCTAGTCGTTCTAACTTATTAACAAGTGCAATATATGTCTAAGTACCTTGGACTAAATATACAAACTAATCAAAATTTTAATGTTAAGTCTATTCACCTCTATCACTTGCACACACACATTGATAATCATTTAGTCAAAGAAAAAGTGTAGCCATTCCTTAGTAGGTTTTCATGAAAAGTCAAGCTGCTTATAAGTTTTGTAGGTTTTTGTTTGAAAACATTCTTTTTGTTGATTTTTCTTTAAGGAAATGAACCTAGTATTTTTACTCGGAGGAAAACATTTGTGATGAATATCGATCTAGTTACTCAACTAAGTCATGTTGTTATTAAACTACTTGGTTAGAATGTCATTATAGCCTTTTTATGTGAAGGCACACATTTGTTATGCATGTTGATCTGGTTACTTAGCTAAATCACATTCTCAACTGGCTACTAGCTCTATTCATAACCCAAAGGCTAGTGGAATAGTTATTTAGAAAAAATTTATACAACTTTTTTTTCTTTTTTTAACACATAATTTTACTTACCTTATTGCTTTAGCTAATCATTCTCATGAAAATGTACTAATAATGCCACTTATTTTTTTGGCCTAAAATTATAAATGAGTATGGAAAATTCCTAAAGTGAATGCACTAACATTATATCCTAATTAACCAGCATGTTTAGCCCTAAGTAACTTAGGTCACTAATTTCACAAGCTAATACATCTTCGCAACCTAAAAGACTATATTTAAGGCTAAATCTATCCCATTGAGTCCTAGCCAATGAAGCATTCACACAATTCATATCACGAAACCTGAAAAAACTAACATACAACATGCAAAATTCACACTCAAGGTTAAAAACAAACAACCCTCCCCACACTTGAACAACACATTGTCCTCAATGTGAGAAAGGTACACAAACAAACCAAGGGGAAATAAAACACAATATATAAAAAATAAGAATAAAATACTAACAAAAATGGAAAGAAAAGGGTTAGAACACGAAACTGCTTATGGTGATGAAGGCACTAATGGCGATAGTGTTAAGACCAAATCTGCTTGACATTGAGAGTGTTTCCCTATCTTATAATTGATTCAAGAGAGTAAAATAATTAGCAATACAAACCATTAAAAACTTATTTAATAATTTAAAAAAACCTAACTAAATAAAAATTTAAATCTAACTTCTAAACGTGCTAATTTATGGTCATTAGCTTGACCTTCATCCTTTAAAACTCAGCCCGGATCAATTATGACCGACTTGCTTCCCCCTATGATGCCCAATTTTAGTTTATAGCCTATAAGTGAGCTATAAATTGCAAAATTATTAGAAGGACAATATTGATAAAGTTGATAAAAACAATTGATTTCAATAATGGCCTTTTCACTAACAAATTGTCAATAAAGTAGGAAATAACAAAACTCCCTGAATCTTTCATCGAGTCCAATAGTTTGTCCTATAAGAAGGTGAGTTTCTCTCTTTCTTCCTTATTCACCTCCGTCTTCTCTGCTTCTTCCACTTCACGAATAGAGACTTTTATAACTTCTTCAAACTCGATGTCCTTGTCATTTGTTCTTCGTTCTTTTGTTTTTAGAAGATTCAAACACATCAATTATCCTGAATGAGCTACTATCCTTTAGATTCTTTAATACATCATTCATGTTGAATATTACTTGGTCATCAGTAATTGGAAGGATAAGGTTCTTTTCATGAATTTCTACCTAAGATTTTTCGATGTTCACATATGGTATATCAAGAACTGGTGAATAAAAGGGAGGGTTGGCATTCTTTTCTTCAATCTCTTTCTTCGTCTTTTGGCCTTCAATAAGGTGGGGTTCAATTTGGCTTTCTACTAGTCCTTCTAACTCTCCCCCATTCTTAAGTGTGATAGCCTCATATTGCTCTCTTTGATGTATTTTCATATTACTTAGAGAGTCTTCCACACTTATCTTACAAAATTCACGGAAAAGTTGTCTCACTTGAATCTTTAGGTTGTGAATAGATAAGGCATGATTTTCCATTACTTGCTCAATTTGATCTTCAAGTCTCTTCTTGCTCTTTTCCATATCCATGAGCTTATCGAGGATCTTGTCCAATTTAGAATCCCATGAACTGGACTCATCTTACTGAAGTCTTAATAAGTCTTGACATCTTAAATGAGTCCTTACATTATTAAACCAATAGAAATTGTGGTGGTTCTGCCACCCAGGAGTGTACATGTTCTAATAAGGATCTTTACTTCCCCAATCATATGATGCCTCATTGTAATTCGTAAAAGTTCCTTTCTCACTATAATATCTATCTTCCATCACTGTTCTTTCCATTTTTTCTTAACATCTAGCTCTTCAAATGTCTCATTCTCATTCTGAGATGTCTTATTGTATCTCTACTTTATGCCTCAAACTTCTTTCTTTTTTTTAATCACAAAAAATTGTGAAAAAGTCTTATACTACAAGAATTAAACTAATTGCCTCCCCAGCAACAACGTCAAAAACTTGATAGTGGTTTTTCCATGTATGTATGTTTTAATTAATTATCCTCGATAACTTGCAAGCACATAGGTCTTTTGTGTAGTACCTAAGGTGTCAATCCACAAGAAGGGATAACCTAATCCTAAAATATAAGGCTAAAAAAATTGCAGAAATTCAAATGTAGCGAAACTAAAACAAGAATGCAATTTAATTCAAAAATCAATTATGAAATATTAACAATTTAGCTATTGGAACACACTAAAGAATTAACCTAAAGGAACCATCAATTAAGAGAAAGGAGAATTTTACCTATCTTTAACGCTAACCCAATCGATTATGATTTACCAGATTATTGGTTCTAGATGATCCTAGGGTTGATTACTCTCTCTTAAGTTATAACCATTAACCCTAAATTATAAACCCTAATCAGATTATGGAAAATTGCAATTTATCAATTAACAACCTATCCAAAACCATAATTAGATCTGAAGTTGTCCAATAACTATTAGGAACCTATGTGAGATCTCTCTTCACACAATTACCGATTTGATTACTTTCTTCTTCTTATTACATCACCTAACTCTCATTAGCCCAATTTAATTATTTTTTACTCCATTCACCCTCTCAGTTTATCACCGAATTATGCAATTGCAGAAATTAAATCATAATAAATCCAATAAACATAAGAATTATTAGATTTCATTAAATCAAAGATAAAAGCCTGAAGGTGAGTTTAGAACTGTTAGGGTTATGTAAATATAGTTCCCTGGAAAGTAAGTATATTTCCATATAACTTAATTTTCTTCTAGTTACAATATTGTAATAAAAAAATTATATTTAATAAAACAAAAGAGTTTGATTTTATTTTTATGAGCATAATATAACTAGTCATAAGGTACCAAGGTTCCTTTGTAAGTAATATACATATACATGGAAATGTATAGGAAACTTATATACTATTATAATCCAAATTAATTGATTCGTAATTGAATAATCAAGTCGGTCGCTTAATTATGGTTTAGACTGAAGTATTGCAATTTACCTTCATGTAAGTAAAGGAGTTTACTTAAAGAGAATGATGAGTTTCAAATCATGATAGTAATTGATTATCGATGGTGGTACTATTAAATGAATCTAGAATCGTGTAAGTTTTAAAGGATAAAGTAGGTTGTTACTTTAATATGAAAACGTACACCTTAGCATTTGTTTATTACAAACCACAATCTTAATGAGTTGTGAACTCATGTGTATTTTGTTATAATTCTTGATATGATCGAAATGGATTTTTATAGGGTATCAATCTAGTGTCCGTATGTTGGAATTATTAATTGAAACATACATCAGAGAACATTCACTCAAATAAAGAGTTTATAGTGATATCATCACTTCTAGATGTTTTATAGAGATTGCTGATTAAACTGGGGCCAGTATTTTGATGGACTAGCTACCTGTCAAGTCTTAACACCAAGTTTTGATCTTGTTTGTCAATCACCATGTAGAGTGAAATCGGAGATCTAGAAGGAAAAACCAATATAAGGGTAAAATAGTAACTTTACCCTTTATTGTGTGAATGGCTATAATATGTTTCATAATAGAGTTTGTGATTGGATATCAAATTAATAAATTTGAAACACATTTTCCCATAATTTTAAGTAATTCTAGAGTTTAGCCAATTGGCTTTAGTGGAATGACATTTGGTTAATAAGTCGGAATTAATTCTAATTAGACTAAATTAATTTCGGGCTTATTGAAACTTGAATTATTTAAGTCCTATTAGATTCCCCACTTGGCTTTTAGGAAGGTTATCAAGGAAAGTAAGAAAAATAAATGGAGTTTATCGGAAAGCAAATGAGACAAAAAGGAGAGAAATGGCTGAATTGGATTCGAGCCAATAAAATCGGAACAATTTAATTAAGAGTTAATTAAATTGGTTCTTAAGCCTATAATTAAATATTGGGCTTACACTAATTAATTTTTAATTATATGCCTTAAGGAACATTTAATATTGGGCTGGATTTTGGTCTGATTAATTAGATTAATTAAATTGAATCAAAATCTATAAAAAGAAATAATCAAAATTGAATTCTACAAAGATGTAGGATTCGGTCATGCTTATTATTAAATTGTTTTGTTGGTTGTTTTTTAAAACATAAAACTCAGCTTTGAAGAATCCTAAATGAGCTATAATAATGAACCTTGACATAATAAGCAAAACTGCCCAAGTGTTGTAGTTGAAAGGATGCAGGTCACTATGCATTTTTCAAAAATGAAAAGTGTGTGGTTTTCTCTACATTCTCTCTCAACCACCTAGTCATAGCAAAGAAAAAACCCTCCATTTTTCTTCTCCTTTCCCACCAAAGGATCTTGTTAACTAAGCTATCCAAGGAGAATAAGTGGTAGATCAGATTAGTTGAGGGCACAGCAATGAGAAGTCAAAGCTGTAGTGAGGAGTCAATAATATTCCAATCTGGTTCTTATTTTATTTATTTTCTTTATGTCATATCATGTATGGATTAAAAGCATGCTGATTTGGTGTATAGGTTTCTGCTGCATCTTAATTTTGGACAAAGTTTTTGAAATCTACCATTTAGCCAAACCAAGCATGAACCTGTTTTCGTTCTAACAATAACATCTTAACATTCACAAATCCTATCATCAAACTGCTAATCCCGATTCTACACAATAATAAAAATGGAAAATAATAGAAAATATGATCTTGAATGGATACAGGAGGCAACGACTTTAGGAAACTCCTGACCTCGATGTTGACTTCTTCTCCACTTCTTTCTTCCTTCTTCTCTTTCTCAATCTCTCAGCAATCCTCTCTAGGGTTTCTCTCATAAGTGACTGATGCAAAAAGCTCCGTCTTTTTGTTCTTCTTATTTTATTTATGTTCTCTGGTGCTTAGGGTTGAACTAAAATTTTTTTGGGGTCTGAAAGGTCCAAAAAATCCCTTGAACTGTGAAGTTTGGGGGTGGTTGTGCGTCTGCCCCACACAGGATCTTCTGTCGTGATCATCACATATAGGCCACAATCGTGGACCAAGTTTAAAACTTAATCATGGGTCATCTTTTCAACTTAAATGTCTCCAAAACCCCTTTGCTCTTCGATGATGACCCTGAAACACTAGCAAACACATCGAAGTACTTCAAAAACATAATATTTAAGCTCAAAGACTTATACTAACCCACAAAACACTTAAAATATAAATAATTAACAAACTAACATAATTCTAACCTAAATACATACTAAATGATTGAATTAACAGTTAAACACATATCAAACTATGCCCTAAAACCTGATGTAATTTACACTTATCATGATTACTTTAAATGTGCTCAATAATATTTATGGATTTCTGATAGTGATTCATATCGCTATTATGAGGATTTTAGGGCTAGAGAATTACCCAAATAACCAGTTCTAGAAAAGTATTTTCTCCAAATCGGTCTAAATCACCTACCTTCGTTATATCCATAAATTTCTGACTTTTATCTTATTCGACAGAGGAGATAGCTAAGGAGCAGTTTTTAAGGCTGAATTGTTTGTTTTGTGGTGTATGGTGCATGGTAAGCCCTTGAATGTCGATATGTGGTTAAGTACTTGTTTAATGGATGTGGTTAAAACCAATGTAGGAAAAATAGTAATTGGAGCATGTGATATTTAAGTGTGG
>JAOSBN010062594.1:0-13714 GCA_027563595.1 Erythroxylum suave | reverse complement strand
TTCTTACTCACTTCTATTTATTTTATTATTATCAAAACATAAAGGGATTTAATTTGTTAACCACCATTGGTCCAACAGTTACATTGATTGTTACTTTTATTTCACTAGCTTTGATGGCTTTTATGCTACTTTACTCAAATACATCTCACCTTTCCCTTGTCCACATTACAACCCTAAAAATTCCTTTGATTTATGATGATGCATATGAATCTTAGTGGTGGAGAAATGAAATGATATGCGAAGTTGTAGAATATCTTGATTGTGAATGGTATTTGAGTATTGATCATGTCGTTCGAGCTTTAAAATATATAAGCCATCAAATACCGCTAAGAGGAGGGTACTAGCCTAATCCTAAGTCATATAAGGCTAAAAGAAAAGAATAAAAAGAAATAAAAACTGCACAAGTGAACATAGAAAGTAAATACGAGAATTTGATTCAAGAATTGTAAAGCAGAAACTTCAACAATACAGAATTAAACTGAGTAGTCATACAGGTCACAATGGAAATCCGTCAAGAGAGTTAATCAACTTATAAGCAAAGGGGATTTTACCTATCATTAATGTCAATCTAGCCATTTATGTGTTTATGGGGTGTCAGTTCCAGACGGTTGTAGGGTTGATTACTCTCTCTTGAATTATAACAATTAAACCCTAAATTGTAAAGCTTAATTGAATTATGGAACTTACAATCTCTAAATTAGAAAATTACCTATAATTCTAATTAATTCTAAAGCTCTCTAATAAATAATCGGGTCTTGCACGGGATTTGTCTCCATGAAATTACTGATTAGATTGATTAAGTAGTCAATTAGATCACCTAACTCTTATTAATCCGATCTACTCATTTTTATCTGAGTCACTCTCTTGATTTGTTACCAAAACATGCAATTACATTAATCAATCACAACACCCCAAATAGTAAAAAAAAAAAACTAAATCAACATTAACTCGAAGTAAATCCTGAAGGAGAGTTCAAAATATTATCAATAACTTGAAATCCAATTCCATGCAATTCATCTCAACTTTATACATTTAAATGAAAAAGGAATGAAGAGAAAATGGAACTTAAGTTGGACACATCGGGAAGGTAGCGGAGTCAGAATATCATCTGATTCAGGGAGCAGCAGCATCCACTTTTTCTTCCTCTTCTTCTTCTTCTTCTCTCTCTCTCCCTTTAGGGTTTCCAAGAATGGCTGAATGTAAAGCTCCTTCTTTTTATTCTTGTTGTTATATTTATGTTCTTTTGTGTTTAGGGTTGAACTACAATTTTTCCGGGGCTCGAAAGGTCCAAAAAATTCCTCGAAATGCAAAGTTTGGAAGTGGCTGCGCATCTACTTCACATAGGCCATGCTCATGGCCTATGTAAGGCCTTTTTGTCATGATGGGCCATGCAATTGGCCCCAGTTTGCTCCCAAACTCCTCCGTTGTTCGATCTTTACCCTGAAACACTAATAGATATATCAAGGTACCTCAAAAACATTATGTTTAAGCTTAAAGGATTGTTCTAACCCATAAAACACTTTAAACACAAATAAATCACAAACTATCATAGTTCTACCCTAAACACATACTAAACAATTGAATAAACGACTAAACACATATAAAACTATACCCTAAAATACGATGCATTTCACATTATAAACATTCCTACACTTAAATGTTTGCTTGTTCTCAAGCCAACAAAACAACAAACAACATAAAGCACAAAACACACAATGCAACAAATGAGGCAATGACTTTAACTTCACGAAATAATTTAACTCTAAACACAATCATTTAAGTTGTTCCAAGTTATTAACATGCGAAATCCACGTCTAAGCACTTTTGACTCAATATACAACTAATCAAAATTTTAATGTTGAGTTTATTTACCCCTATCACTTGCACACACACATTGATAATCATTCAGTCAAAACAAAAGTGTAGCTATTCCTCAGTAGGTTTTCATGAAAAATCAAGTTATAACAAGTTTGGTAGGTTTTTATTTGAAAACATTCTTTTTGTTGATTTTTCTTTAAGGACATGTACCTACTCTTTTACGCGGAGGTAAACAATTGTGATGAATGTCGATTCGGTCACTCAACTAAGTCATGTTTTTATTAAGCTGTTTGGTTAGAATGTTATTATAGGCTTTTTACACGAAGGCACACATTTGTGATGCATGTTGATCCGGTTACTCAGCTACATCACATTCTCAATTGGTTACTAGCTCTATTCATAATTTGAAGGCTAGTGGAATAGTTATTTTATTTAAAATTATAAAACCTTTTTTTAACACAAAATTTTGCCTACCTTATTGCTTTAGCCAATCATTCTCATGAAAATGTACCAATAATGCCACTTATTTGATTGATCTAAAATTATAAATGAGTATGGCAAATTCCTAAGATGAATCGACTAACATCGTATCCTAATTAACTAACATATTTAGCCCTAAGTAACTTAGGTCACTAATTTCACAAGCTAATAATTCTTCATAACCTAAAAGACTGTGTTTAAGGCTAATTCTATCCTGTTAAGTCGTAGCCATTAACACATTCACACAATTCGTATCATGCAACCTAAAAAAACTATCATACAATATGCAAAATTCACACTCAAGGTAAAATCACACAACCCTCCCCACACTTGAACAATACATTGTCCTTAATGTGAGTAGGGTACACAAACACACTAGGGAGAAATAAAACCCAATATATGAAAAACATAAGAAAAATGCTAACAAAAATGAAAAGAAAAGGGTTAGAACATGAAATTGTTTATGGTGATGGAGGTGGTGATGATGGTGATAGTGTTAAGACCACATCCGCTTGATTGATTCAAGAGAGAAAAATAATTAGCAATCCAAACCATTCCAAATCATTCAAAACTTATTTTAGAATTTAAAACAAACCTAACTACATAACAATTTAAATCTAACTGCTAAACGTGCTAATTTAGAGTCATTAGCTTGACCTTGCATCCTTGGAAGCTCAACCAGGATCAATTATGAGTGGCTTGCTTTTACCCTTCTCGCTCATCATCAAATTTGTAGCCTGTGAGTAAGCTACAAATTGCAAGATGATTAGAAGGACAATATTGAAAAGTTGAGAAAACTAATTAATTTTAGTAATGTCCTTTTCACTAACAAACTGTTAATAAAATAGGAAATAATGAAACTTCCTCAATCTTTTATTAAGTCTAGCCATTTTTTTGGTAAAAAGGTTAACTGATCTTGTTCTTCCTTAGTCACTCCCTTTTCTTCTTCTTCTTTTGCTTCACGAATAGAGACTTTCATAGCTTCTTTAAACTCAATGTCTGTTGTCATCTGTTCTTCATTCTCATGCTCCTTTGAAGATTCAACATCATCAACTCTTATAAGTAGTATTCTCAGTGGGTAAGGCGGAGGAGGAATATAGGGAGTGTCCTCATTCTTTTTTTCATCCTTTTCCTGTTTCTCTTGGTCTTCTACAGAGTATGTTTCAACTAGTCTATCTATTAGTTCTCCTAACTCTTTCCTACTCCTAAGTGTGATAACCTTAATTTGCTCTCTTAAACATATTTTCGTGTTGCCCAAAGACTTCCCACACCTTTTGTAGATAACACATTGGCAAGCTGTTCCACTTGAACCTCTAGGATAAGAATAAAAGAGGCGCGAGTCCTTGTTACTTGGTCAATTTGCTCTTCTAACCTTTTCTGGGCCTCATCCATATT
Source organism: Erythroxylum suave (assembly GCA_027563595.1). Classification (NCBI taxonomy): domain Eukaryota; kingdom Viridiplantae; phylum Streptophyta; class Magnoliopsida; order Malpighiales; family Erythroxylaceae; genus Erythroxylum; species Erythroxylum suave. The sequence goes on along the minus strand of JAOSBN010062594.1, from coordinate 10,021 downwards.
TATAAGCTTGTCTATAATCTTCTCCAGTTTGGAATCATAGTTATTGTATTTATCCTGTTGATATCCATATTACCCTTGATTTCTAAACTGAATCTCAACATTGTTAGACAAATGAAAATTTGGGTGGTTATGCCACCCCAACCGGTATGTGCTGGAATAAAGATTGCTATCTCCCTGACCAAATTGTGCTCCATTAAAGTTGAATTGCTCCACATTGTTGCTTTCCCTTGAGAAACAATCAGCTATGATATGGCTCTCTTGTCCACATGACTCATATTGGTGCTGCATTGCTTCGACTAGAGATGAAGAGGTGGCTTTCAGGCTATTCAATTGCTTGGTTAGGTTGTCAATCTTAACCTGCAATGTTGTCATTGAATTTGCAGTAACAATCATTCCTCCTAGGTCCCAGCAGTCAAAATTTGCAGTAACAATCATTCCTCCTATGTCCCAAAAGGTTGACTGCTTTCTACTTCGTTCTGATGTTCAAAGACAACTAGAGTATACCATGTCTTCTAATAGATCGTGTGCTGCGTCAACTATTTTTCTCATGAATGATCCTCCAATAGCTGCATCTATAGTGCTCCATAGGGTAGAATAAATCCAATATAGAAGGTTTGCAATAGGAATTCGTTGGGTAGGTTATGATGAGGACAACTCTTTTGCAACTCCTTATACCACTCTTACACTTCATATAAAGGCTCCCCGTCATTTTGCTGGAAATTGATAATTTCCTTTATTATTCTCGTTTTCTCGTTTAGAGAGAAATACTTATCTACAAAAACTCGCACCACTATTCCCAAGTTGTGATGTTGGATGGGTAGAGAGAATTTAACCGGGCCTTAGCTCAATCTCTAAGTGTAAAGGGAAAGAGGCTCATCCTAGCAGCATCCTCTGAGGTCCCAATATAATGGAAGGTATTGCAAATTTCTAAGAAATTAGCTAAAAGAGCATCGGGATCCTCATTGGTTAACTCGTAGAATTGTACGATGGTTCGCAATAAATTAGCTAAATGATCATTGGGATCCTCATTGGCTAACCCGTAGAATTCCACGTTGGTTCGCAATATGTTTAACATAGGTGGTTTGTTCTCAAACATTTTTGATTGCACTGGTGGTCGCATAATCCCTTGATGATGGACATTAAACTGTGGCCTCATGACGTCCATAAGGGTTTGTTGCTCTCTATGATGTATTTCCTTCACCATCTTTCTTTCCATCTCTTTTTAGCATTTAACTCTTAAGATTCCCCATTGTTGTCTGCTGATATCCAAGTTGATGTGTCGTCTAATTTATGTCCAACTTCATTTTTTTTCATAATAGAAGGTGAAAAAAACTTAAAATATAAGAATTAAACTAATCTACGCCTCCCCAGCATCGATGCTAAAAACTTGATCGTGTCGTTCGAGCTTTAAAATTTATAAGCCCTCAAATACCGCAAGCGTACGGGTCGCAACTATAGTATAAGAGGTGTCGATCTCACGAGGAGGGTACTAGCCTAATCTAAATCGTCTAAGGCTCAAAGAAAAGAATAAAAGGAAATAAAAACTGCACAAGTGAACACAAAAAGTAAATACAAGAATTTGATTCCAGAATTGTAAAGCAACAACTTCAACAAAACAGAATTAAACATAGTAGTCACACAGGTCACAATGGAAATCCGTCAAGAGAGTTAATCAAGTTATAAGCAAAGGGAATTTTACCTATCATTAATGTCAATCTAGCCATTTATGTGTTTATGAGGTGTCAACTCCAGACGGTTGTAGGGTTGATTACTCTCTCTCGAATTATAACAATTAAACCCTAAATTGTAAAGCTTAATTGAATTATGGAACTTACAATCTATCAATTAACAAATTACCCACAATTCTAGCTAGTTCTAAATTATTCTAATAAACAATCGGGTCTCGCACGGGATCGCTCTCCATGAAATTACTGACTACATTGATTAAGTGGTCAATTAGATCACCTAACTCTCATTAATCGGATCTAATCATTTTTATCTGGCTTACCCTCTTGATTTGTTACCAAAACATGCCATTACGTTAATCAATCACAAAACCTAAACAATAAACATAAAATAACTAAATCAACATTAACTCATAGTAAAATCGCGAAGGAGAGTTGATAATATTATAAACAACTTGAAATCTAATTCCATACAATCCATCTCAACTTTATACCTTTAAATGAAAAAGGAATTGAAGAGAAAATGGAACCTAGTTTGGAAAAATCAAGAAGGCGACGGCGTCAGAATACCACCTGATTCGAGGAGCAATGGTGTTGGGATCCAATTCTTCTTAAACTCATTTTTTTTCTTGTTGTTCTATTTATGTTCTTTTGTGTTTAGGGTTGAACTAAGTTTTTTCAGGGTCTGAAAGGTCAAAAAAATCCCTCCAAATGCTAAGTTTGGAAGTGGCTGTGCATTTGCCCGATGCAAGCCACAACCATGGCCTATGTCAGGCCTTTCTATCACGATCAATTAGCCCCAATTTGCTCTGAAACTCCTCCGTTCTTCTATCTTTACCCTGAGACACTGACAAATACATCAAGGTACCCCAAAAACATCATATTTAAGCTCAAAGGATTGTTCTAGCCCATAAAACACTTAAAACATAAATAAATCACAAACTAACATAATTTTATGCTAAACACTTGTTAAAAAATTGAATAACTGGATAAACACATATCAAACTATACTTTAAAATATGATGCATTTCACCACTATCAAATTTACCTATAGATATATCTTATTTAAACACAATTTTTAAGTTTACCTCTAAATTACTCAATTTCTAAAGGTGATGATTGTTGATTGATCATGAGTAGAAGCATTGAAAGTTAATTTCTTGCTATGATTTTTGAAAGTCATTCATCTTTATGTATGATTATGTATTCTTGGGAAATATGGGAAATAAGTAAATGCTTTTGGGTTTATGATTTTGAAAATGATATTTTACTTGAGGACGGTCAAAAGCTAAGTGTAGGAGAATGAGCAGTAGTTAGCTTAATTTTGACCAAGGTTAGAGAGGACTTGGATATAAACATGGCATCTAACATAATTGTGTATCCACTCGTGAAATCTTTGGATAACTCAATAGTGAGATACAATCTCTAACATGAAGATAACCCAAATAATGTCTATCTTCAAAAATTACAAACAAATTTGTGGTCTCTGCCACAATGTGGTATAAATGTTGTCCTAATTTGTAAAGTCATAGGAGAATCCACGATCTCATATATGGATATGTCCTAAACCATACTTAACATTTTACAAATATAGGAGAATCAACAGCCATAGATATGCGCATTTATTAGATCGTGTTTAATAGTGTTTATTGATTTTTTCTAAGTTAGTCAATATTGTAATAATCGTTAGTGCGTTACGTAGCTATAACTAGTATTGACAAGTAGGGGTTGATCCCATGAAGATAGTAATTATTGGTAATTACCTTTTTCCTATTATTTAGCCTAAAGATTGATTTGAATTTTAATAAAAGAAATAAAACTAAAGAAAGTAAAATAAAATAGGCAGCAATACTGAACAGAGAACTAAGAATTCACTTAGAAAATTACCGATATCAATAAGTAGTATCTAGGTTTTGAATCCCCTAAACCTGGAACATATTGATCTTTTATTGCTTAATTGTTTTATTGATTTATAGGATTGTGGAGATTCCTGTGGTAGGCTAATAGTTGACCTTGAATCTACTAACAACTAATTCTAAGATTTTTAACCAAATTACTCAAGTTAAATTTTATAAGATTGCTTTACTGATTTGTGAATCCCTTTATTAGGTTGGACCCTAATTAGGAAGATTTATGTCATCATATCTCTAGGTCCTTCCAATTGCGATAGATATATTCATCAATAGGATTTCTCAATCTCTATAAATCAAATTACGATATAATATTCTCGAGTCTATTAGAACATAAATAAAGCACGTAATCAGATCACAATACAACAATCAAACCAATAACATTAATAAAATAATCAAATAATATCAAAGTATTAATATAAGGTTCATCTAACCTAAATACTATCAAAATGTTTAGTTACACATTATTAAAAATGAAATCAAACATAAACTGAAAGAAAAATGAATTGAAAATAATGGGTTCATAATTCTGAATTTCCCTTATTGTCTTTTATCAAATATTCTTGCAATGTAGAGGTTTGATCTTGTATTTTGATGGATCTTTCGATGAATTCCTTATGTTTTTTGCTTCTTTGGATCAAAATCGTCCCTTGAGAATGATATTCACATCTAGATTGCCTCCTCCAATCTTCTCTGTAACTATTACCTTCGAAGAGCATCTTTTATATTGAATTCTAGGGATTTGAATGATGCACGATCTGTTGTATGACTATGCATAACCAAATTCTCTGAATATTGTAAAACTGCATGGTCTGGAATACATGCATGGGTAGATGCATGGCCGTCCATCCCTTCTATGTGTTGAATCTTTGTTTCATGCCGTGTTTCCATCTGAATTCTTCTCCTTTAAGTATGTGAAAGCAATTATACTCTATAAACAAACTTGTAAGGCATTACGTACCAAATATACAATAAAAGTATAAAATATTAAGCAAAAATGCATCAAATATGAGGTATAAATATGTTCAATTATGCATCTATCAAACATGCCCACACTTAAGCTTTTGCTTGTCCTCAAGAAAATAATAATCAAAATTATAAATCTACAATATCAATCTATCATCAATCTCGATATGTCCATTTATAGTATACATCATCATGTCATATTGAATCAAATTAACATACAATTAGAATCAAGTAATTATCTCCCTAAGCCATATTAATAGTAATCATATCAACATTCACATTGAAATAAAAAACATTTATCTTCACACCCTTATTAAGATTTCACTTAAGGTAATCAAGGGTTTAGGGTAAAAAGCATCAGAACTCTCAATCTATGCATAGTAGAACTCTTACCATAAGCTTGCAATAAAATCATATCTCCAACACTTATGTATAAAGTAGAAACAAAAATCAGAAGGTTTTATAAGGTTGTAATGGGGCTTAGGTAACGTATGATTAGGGTAATAAAAAGGTTAAATTAAAGGAGATTTACTAAAAAAAAACATTACAAGACTTATTTATAAATACACATAGGTCCTTTCATTGCAAAACTAATGATGTTATATACTTATTATTTTCTTCCTTTTTTTCTCTTCTTTTCTTATGCACTTTTTAACACAATAATTTGAGTATTCAGTACCACAATTAAAGAAATAATTAACCCTTCAAGAATGTCAAGTCTCAAACAGGTAAATAATGTAAATAACCTTTAAGGTTCAAATCAATTAAAAGGTTTTCTAAGAAAAATAAGATAAAGGTTAATATGTTAATAAATGAAAAAGCTAAAACTCCACTTGGTCATTCCTAAGGTCAATTTAACGGAATGGTAATTTTCAAAGAAACAGGTTTAAATAAGTTGTTGAATATAAGTGCCTTTATCATGTCAATGCTTCTAATATATCAAATAAGGTCTCAATATGCATAATAAAAAAAAGTTCTAGAATCATCCTACTACACATGATAACACACATGAAAGAATAACAAAAGCTTAAAAATTTTGCTCTTTGGCTCAAAAACTCATGAAAAAGAAAGGAAAATATGTGTTGTAAATAATATACGATATCATTCAACTTGAATATTTCAATGAATACTAAAAATATGACTTACAAACGTAAGTTTATTCTAACTATCTTCCTTTCACTTACTAATTCTATCAATATTCAACAATGAAATATAGTATTGATGGACATATTCTAATCGATTCAAAATATCTATTAATAAGATTCATAATCAAGATTATAATAAGCTTTAAAAAATCCTTAAAAATTAATAAGCTCGAAAAAATTCGCTAAACCCATCCCACACTTAAAGTTTTACATTATTCCCCACGTCCATAATATAAGTAGAGATAAAAGTAACAAGGTTTTTTGGCACTTTCCTAATTGTGACAATTTCCTGATTTTAGATTCATCAAATAGTGAACTACATCCTTGCAAAATTTAAAAGAAAAGCACAAATAGAAAAAAAAAAGATAACATAAAAATAATATGAAATAAAATCCTATACTAATACATCAAATAAAATAAAAATGAAATAAAACTGAAACTTATCCTAATTTATGGGATGCCTCCTATGCAACACTTTTTAAACATTATTAGGTCTATGTACCCTTTATGTTGAACTTCATCCTGGATCAGTAATGAGTGGCTTGCTTCCACTTGTTTCCATTCATAAAGGTTTCGTAGCCTATAAGTAAGCCACATGTTGTAAGTTAATAATAAGGATATAATTTGTCAAATTAGTAGATCCAATTGTCAGCATTAATGCCCTTTTTAATGACAAACTGTGAATGAAAGAGGGAAAATCAAAACTTCCTGAAGCATTGGTTGACTTAAATACTTTTTCTTTGAGGAAGTGGGAATCTTTCGTACTTAAGGTCACTACCAACACCTTATAGTAGGTTCCTTATTTCATTCCTCTGCCAGTTCTTCCTTAACTGCCTCTATCCATTCTTCTTCTTCTTCTTGGACAGAAGTTTCTGGCTTATCTTCTTCAATCATCTCCTACCATTTCTTTACTTCATCTTATTGGATAAAGGCTTCTTCGAGAAGCTCTTCTTCACTCTGCTATGTTAATAGGCTTAAATAGTATTATGCGTTATGATCAAGATATTAAGGTGAAGAAACCCTTTCTTTGAATTCGCGTTAGTTTGCTTTAAGTTCAGCAAGGTATCCATTAATTTCTTTGTAATGCTTTCCTTTCCTCTTCCTCTTCTCCTCCCTCACCTTCTTCTGGAAGCTTGTTTCCATTCCTAGTGGTGATTGCCATTCTATATTCATCAACATCAATTTCAGTAGTATTGGGCAAACTCCCTTACATCTCATCAAATATTATCATCGTTAATTGGTCCATTAGATTCACCAAACTTTGTCTATGAGCTTCTGTTTTTGGTGCCTTATGATTGATTCTTAAGTGAAATAGATCATCATATCTTCTAGAGTTGACTCGTTAACTGAAGGTGTTTGGTGCTATAAATATCTAGTTGGAGCATAATTATTGGATCCATAAGTGTAAGAGTTGATCCATTCTGAATTGTAGTTGTTCTTGTATAATGCTCCATAAGGTTTATTATGTCACATCCCATTACCATAGAGTATATACCCCAACCTCAAAAGGACATTCAAATACATATCCTATGACAATGGTATGTTAGATCAAACCTAATCTCTTAAATGACATCATAAAGAAAGCATAATACTCAAAAATCTCAACTCCTCATTGCATTCATTCGTAATAGTTTACATTGTAGTCATTAAAACCAATATTTACAAATGGAATTTGAGAAAATTTTATAACCCTTATACATAAATTCTACATGATATAGATAAACTATATAGAAACAACAACAACTTCAACTCCTCAAATGCCAGCTAACAGAACTTTGAGCCATATCTTAATCCAAAATGTTCTTCTAGAGAATCTTAGGAATCTAGGTTCTTGTCTCGTACCTGAAAAGCCACGTTGCAATTTTTGATGAGATTTGCAAACTCAATGAGTGAACCATCATTGATGATCTCACTCTAGGTAGACACACAAATATCATACAATTAACCAATTTCACAAAGGTTCCATCACATTAAGACATAATGAATGTCATGCACATCACATATATTCTTTCAGAATTTATACAATCTAATCATTCACATCACATAGACATTCTTTCAAAACTTATACAACTTAATCAATCACATTATTATGGCATATCACTTTAACATCACAACTTCAGAAAAGATTTCATAAGAATATATTTGATAATCATAACTATACAAATGCAGATGTATATGAGACTCCAGATTCGTTATTATTCGTTGTGACCGAGTGCCTTTCAGATACAGATATAGATATAGATACAGATACAGATATAGATGCAGATACAGATACTAGCCCACTAAGCTTAGTCAGATACAAAAATCACAGAGAAAAGCTCTACATGCAGAAATCTGAGCTTAAAGCTCGTCCGGACTAGCTTCTCCGATCATAACTCCTTTAACTGATCATGCATTTAATGAAATGCATCAGATAATAGAATATGTCATAATTAGCATTTGCTTAAGCTGCACAGAAAGAATCTTATATTCATTAGAATGTAGTCCAACATTCAACTTTCCTTGAGCATTCAAAAGTCAACCAGAGTTTAGTAGCAAACATATATTATTCAAATTTAAGATGCAAATAGAACACTTCCAATACATTCCCGAATATCAATCTCCTCCAACCTTTAAAGTTCGGAATTCATATACATATAAAAAACAATTCAATAATTGGGAGTTAAATAGAATCAATCAATCCTAGCAAGATCATCTGGGTGGGTTGACTCACAAATACTCCCTTAAGCTAATTGTTGTGAAGTCCCGACGATGTCTTGGGTCACGATCATCCAAGTTACATGATTGTGACTTTTCTCTTTTTCAGCTTACACGATCGTGACCTGCTGCATTTTTCTTCCTCCTTTCTTCTATTTATTTGAAACACATACATTTTAACACCAAGTTCACTCCAATTTTCTAGAATACTTTACCAAAAACACAAAATCATTCCATACTCATTCACATACCAATCTGATTGCTTGAAATTATCAAAATCTAATCAATTGTTTAAACCTCTTCAACTACATAATATCGTTCATGAAACCTATCCTTTTTCCATAACATCATATTCATTTTATCAAACACTTCATTATAAAAATTCTATCATTATAGATGATGACATCTTCATTTTTACTTCAATTTCAGTTCAGTAATATCAATACACAATTCAACAATTCATGATTATTTATAATACCCCAAAATAGTTCCTATTCCATAATTTTCTATATCACATGTTCTGCATTTTTTTTTCCAGATTTTCTTAGGCAGATTTCAAGTCAGATTTGTATGATCACTATGACCTAGACAATGAGGTATTTAGACAACATCTTCTTCTAATTAAATGTTCCAAAATGTCTTAAGTGTCCAATGACATCAATTTCATGCATTTTGCTTTAGTATTATGCAAGTTATAATAAAAAAGCTACAGACTATTCTCATACCTCGATTGAACACAATCCTAAAATCCAAGCCAAAATTTAAGACTCTTAACGATAAATTTCAAATTCCATCCCTTCCTAAAAAATGTAGCCATATGTTTTTTGTTTACTCTAAATCAAAATTCATGTAATTTGGATATTCACAGAAGTTAGGTCCTTAATACAGATGTATGTTTAGCAAAGCACTATATATATCACCCTCTAGCGTACTTTATATAACTCCAATTTCCACAATACTTCATCACACTTTCTATACGTTTTTGTTATACTTAAATAACTAAAATTATTCTTCCTAGAACAACACTCACGCATGCATCCATTTACAAACATTAAAACCTTAACAAAAAGTCATTCACATAACCTATACAACTTAAAGCATCACTTATTTGATTTACACTTCCCACTCCTCAGCAAAGTTTCAGAAGTTATGAGAGGATGAGAATGATAACCGAAGACCCCAAATAGCTAAAGTGATGATTTTGCAAGGTATGTCATTGATGAATTTATCAAAAGCTAAACACAAGAGTGACCATGCATGTATTTCAGTGCTGGATGGACAATAACACAAACAAATGCAGAAGTTAATTGTTTGACTGATGAAGAGCAAGAAGGAAGATGGTGGTTTCAGTGGAGACAAAATAAAGAGATGCAAAACTCTCTTGCCTAATAGAAAATGTGACTTAGGTGTCGCCAAGATATATTGCCATGTGTGACCTTTGCATGTATAACATTTGTCATCTATTTGGTTAATCCATGTGTGTCTTACCAAGTGCTCCACTTGTCACATAGTAATTTGTCCAATTAGCTCACATTTAATTGTCCATTTTTCACACATCTATTTTTCTTTTATTTTTACATTTTCCTAGTCCAAAATACCCCAAATTTTAAGAAAATTT
>JAOSBN010062583.1:0-13715 GCA_027563595.1 Erythroxylum suave | reverse complement strand
TTTAATGCTTTTGACGAAGAACTTCTATTTCTCTGAGTCTTGTGATTTTTCTGACCAACCTTTAATGCTATGGATTTGTCTCTTTTCGGTTTATCTTCAGCATCCAGCTCTACTTCATGTATCAAAGAACCAAGTAATTCGTCTAGCTTTAATTTGCTCAAGTCCTTGGCTTCTTGTATAGCAGTGACTTTGGGTTTCCATCTTTTCGGCAGACTTCTGAGAATCTTCCTCATGTGGTCTTGATTTCTCGAAAGAGCTTTAAGTACATTAATGATAGTTTGAAATCATCCAAACATCTGATCAACAGACTCATCTTCCTGCATTTTAAACAGCTCATACTGACGTACAAGAATACTGATCTTGGACTCTTTCTCCTAGTTTGTGCCTTCATGTGCGATGGATAGAGTGTCCCACATCTCCTTCGCAGTCTCGCATCCATGAACTTTATCATATTCACTTATACTCAATGCACAACTCAGAAAGAACTTGGCCTTTGAATTTAGTTGAAATATGGCTTTATGATCAGCTGACCATCTGTTGTGAGGAATTGCATTTCCTTCATCATCTACTAGTTTTTATGGTCCATTCTTGATTATATCCCAAAGATCAATGTATGTGGATTCTATGAAGAGGTGCATCCTGTGCTTTCAATAATGATAATCTTCACCATTGAATGCAGGAGGCCTTGTGATAGAGGCACCTTCAGCTATAAAAACATGTGATTCTGACATGGATCTTTTTCCTCACTTTGTAAAGGTGGTTCTTGGAAGCTGAGCTCTAATATCAATTGAAGTAAATCACACGATAGTATAGACTTTTTGTACAAAAAACTCGATACACAGAAGGGGGGTGAAATGGTGTATTCTCTTTGTTAATACAAAAACTTGCTAAGAACTTCTCTTTCTTGTTAAAAAGATATCACAAGTATTATATGAAAGTTATTACGTAGTTAAATCACAAAATAACTTCTATCTAATTGCTTAACAACAAAATAAACTAAGGTAAAGGATAGAAAGTAGACACTTCGATTTTTATACTAGTTCACCTCAAACTGTGGGCTACGTCCAGTCCTTAGAGTTCGTCTGAGTGTTTCACTATACTTTAAACAATTACAAGTATTCTTTTTTTCCTTCCAGAGCCTCTTTAAGTCTCTTACACCAAGTATTCTTTCACCTATCTTAGCCTCTCCAAGCTATTTGTCTTTTCTTTCTCTCACTAGAAAAAGATATTGTGAGCTATTATTATAGTAAGTTTGGCTCTCTCAATATCGTATTACAGAAATTCTCCTTTCCAAGTAAGCACTCAAAGATCACTGATTACTCAAAGTTTTAAGACTCGTAAGATTCATTAACTCGAAAGCTTCGACTAAGACTAGTATTTATAGCTTAAGTCTTTAACTGCTTCTTGATCTTTGATAACTGTTGCTTGATTCTTGATAACTGTCATTTATTTGAGTTCTGTAACTAATTCCAACTAAGTAATTGTCCGATATGCTACTGTATTGTCTTATGTCTGTGTCTTTGCATTTGTGTCTTTCCGATTATGTCTTTGCGTCTATGTCTTTACGTCTATATTGACTTCTGTCTGTATTGAATTTGCGTCTATATTTTCTTTTGCGTCTCTATTGACTTGTGTCTGTGTTCTCTTCTGCATCTATGTTGTCTTGCATCTGTGTTGACTTGCATCTACATTGACTTCCATCTATGTTGTCTTGCGTCTGTGTTCTGTACTTTGTCTGCAAACTTAACACACTTATCAAAACGTTTATTTGTCTCTAACATTATTATTATTTGATTGTCATCAAAATTGATCATCATAAAGTCCTCTTGACTTAAAAGCGCATTGGCAGAAATCTTCGACGAGAGGTGAGATTTGGATGCGTGAGCACGCGGAGTGGGTGAACTAAGTCATGCGAGACCCGAGGGTGCACAAAGGCACTTAACTTTGGTGAAATAGGTCAGAGGTAAGTATAATATGCAAGGTTTTATAATAACTCGGTTTATGACTTATACTTAGTCATCGAGCGATGAGACTGCACCATAAGAGAGCTGGATCATGGAAGATGGACTTGTCCGTGGACATGCATTAATGGACCTATGTGCAGATAGGCCTTGGTGAACATATCAGCAGTGACGTGGCAACTATGGATGATGTGGTACATGATGACGTAGCGGATAAGATCACAGTGGATAAGCATAAGCCTTAGGAGATACAGATTATCTGGAAGGATCATCTGAAGATAGAGGAGATCTTCGTGGATAGGGATAATTATTCCAGGATAGGGTTTATCTTGTTAATGTGATATAGCTTAATCCTAATTAGATGGGGATGTCATCTATTGGTTAGATTGATGTAATCTCATTAGGATAAGATCATGATCACAGCTAGCATAGTTTTTGTTGGATCCCGTTTCTAGAATCCAACTCTTAATAAACATATCATAAGACTTGAGATTCATCTTCTCACTCTGATACCACAACTACTGGGACCCATTTTCTAGAACCCAACTCGTGCGAAATTATAAAACGTGACAACAAACCAATAATGTCTCCCTAACAATCATCGATTCCCTAACCTTTCTTTGACACCATAACTGTTGGATCCCGATTTCGTAATCCAATTCTTGATCAGAAAATCATAAATCATAACACTTGTGGAATATCATAATCTTAAGACTTAAGCTATTTCTAATATCATATACCTTAAACATTATCGGTTTACTCTCAAATCTTTACATCATTAAACTCTTTAATACATCACTTATAACTAATTTTCTTCATTCACAAAAACCCTATGTTTCCTTTTTCTATAATATCTCACTTACATGTATGTATAGATATACATAACAACAACTCATGTTCAAAGTTCATCCCCTAAAGTGGATGACTTCTTCAAGTGTAATTAGTTCCAACTTAAACTTATCCTTAATTAATTGATATTCCAACACTATCTCATCCATACACAAATTCACATTTCAAATCCATACACAAATCCATATTTCATTAGCATCATAAATTAAGAGTTTTACGAACTTCAATGGCATTACGAGCTATAATACAATATTTCACAAAATCCTAAAATACATAAAATGCTTGAACTAAAATTTCTCAACAAATAGCTACAGCTTTGTTTTACATAAATTATTCCAAACAAAATAAAGCATGCAAATCTAAAGTAGTGCCTTGACTCTCCTTCACTCTTTCTCTTGCTTATCACCTGGAGATGGGACAAAGTGGGGGTGAGCTTGAAAGCTCGTGGGTAATAGTTTATAATAAAAGATAAGCAAAAAATTTTGAAACTATTTGACTTGCCATAAAAAACTTTCATTGAGTCTATCAAACTCATGTTTCTCAAAATTCTTGTTTTGTCAAGTAACCCAAAATCACAATAAAACAATTGATGTATGCATTTAATCTTGTCAAACATATCATGAGCACATAAGTACATCAGAATGGTTTGGGTGGATCCAAAACATACGTACTACACATTTCCCATAGGGGTCCTCTGTAGCCGTGAACATACATACTATCGCAATTCCACTTAATGGTCTTGCATAGCCGTGAACTTATGGGAGTCCATGAAGGAGCTCCATGCCACTAGCAAGCAGGTGGGAGAAGCCTTTAGACAAGTGCACTTAACTTAACTTAGGGGACCACCACAAACCTACATAACACATATACCTCAAAGTCTTGTAACTTGTTGCCCAAAATGGCACATTTTCTTGAAAACATGCATTTTCATATGCTTGCTATATTCATCTTGAAAAATCCATTCTTGAAAACATGATTTCATAAACATGTATCTTTTCAAAAGAATCTTTTGCAAAATCTTTTCATAAATTAACAACACAACTCATGTAGCACACATATAACAATTTCACAATTCAATAAAGAAGCAAATAATGCAACACTTATGATGCAATTTAAAATCATTAAACTTTCTTAATTCAAAACACTTTTTGTGACTTATTAATAAATTATAAATATGTACCCACCTTGATTTCCTTGCTTATATCCTTGCTCAAACATGCCTCTTCTCTTGTTCCTCTTGCTTCTTTGATCCCTTTATACAATAACAAAATCCCACTCATTAAGGTTTCCAATTGAAAATCCCTAAAGCACAATCACTGAAATTTGTTTTATAATACTTAAACCCAAACATTTTCCAAATTCCATGGACTAAAATCCTTTCAAAAATCAAAAAGTCTCAAAATGGTCTTACCTTTATTCTTCACCAAATGAAGCGATCCTTAGCTTAAAAGAAAGCTCTTTTCTTCCTCTTCCTTTTTCTCTTCTTGGACAGCTTCAAAATCTTTCATGAAGACTAAGAAAAATCAAACCCTAGCTTGTTTTCTCTTCTTTATCTTTCTCTCTCATTTTCCGTATTCACTATTGCTTATCCTTCCATTCATGTTTTTCTTCTTCATTTATAAGTAAGACGACACTTCTTCTTCCAATTATGCCCTTAATGATTGAGAATTGTTCCATTTCCGCTTCCATTTATGCCTTATGTCTGTTAGACTTAAATGCCTTGCCAATAGTAACCTTGAACATTCAGACATAACATTTTATTCTGGAAAATCTTCTCTATTGTCTTACTTGTCCAATTCTTACCACTTACCCACTTCCCTTTATCCAAACTCACTTAAGTATAATTTTTACTTAAGTTTATGACTCAGTAATACCACTGAAATCACAAGTCATAACCTCTTACTCACTTCCAGATTTTTCCTATAGCACATCATTTCGAGTCAACTTTACATTCTCTTCTTGACCCAGACACTAAAGTCATTTTTTAACACTTTCCTCTAGAAACATATTCCCCTAAGTCTTATGTCTCCATTGACACCAAAATCATTCAAATTGGTTCTATCCTTAATCACATTGAACTTGTCTCAGAACAAATGGTATAACTTTCACTATACTTCAAACAATTACAAGTATTCTTTCTTCCCTTTCAGAGCCTCTTCAGGTCTCTTAAACAATGTATTCTTTCTGCCAATGTAGCCTCTCCAGGTTCTCAGCCTTGCCTTTCTCTCACTAGAAAGATAATGAGAGCTTTTGTTAGATTAGGGTTAGCTCTCTAACTGCTTATTGATCCTTGACAACCACTTCTTGAATCTTAAAAACTGTTATTTAGTTAAGTTCTGTAACTAACTTCAACTAAGTAACCATCCAACGTATAGACGTAGCTTCTTCTTTGTATCATCTGTATTGCCAACTTAGTCCGTGTTTCCTATCATCTGTGTTTCCTATCGTCTGTGTTTTCTATCATCTGTGTTTTTTATCGTCTATATTTCTTATCGTCTGTGTTTTCTATCGTATGTGTTTTCTATGGTCTGTGTTTTCCCATACGTCTATGTTATCTTGCGTCTGTTTCTAACGTCATCACAGAAAATTCCTTTCATCTGTATTTTCCTTGCCTAAGGTCTTATGCCTTATAACCTTAAGTGTCATGCCCAATGCCCTTACGCAATCTTATAACTTCAATATTTCAATTCAATTTATCTATGTCATAAAATCTTACCAACATTGGCATAATAATTAACTCCACAAAGTAATCCCTTAAGGACCCCATAATTTATTTAAATCATACTTATTCCTTAAGAAAAAGAATTATGGGGCCAACATTTCTTCCCTTCTTAAAAGAATTTCGTCCTCGAAATTCTTATCTGACTAATTAAGAAAGTAGGATGTTCCTCCAATCCCCATTTAGTTTCATCACTCAGATAATTCCTTCTAATTGATCACAGTTGATAGACTTACCAAGTCTTTCTATCCCTTATTTGGTTATTCACTTTCTTAACTAGTTCCTTATTAGGTTTTAGCTAACTTAAAACTTGACGTCCTATGCTGACATTTCATCTGTGTCAGATTATATCGATATTTCTTAACATAGTTACAGTAACACATCTTTGTTGGTAATACCATCCCATAAGTCATAGTGGTCCCGTTTTTAGTAACTTCATATGGACCACTACAATTCAAACTTAATTGATTCTTTATCTTAGATTGAGCACTTATTGTACTCCATCTAAACAAACTTTGGAAAGGTTATACTCTCATAAACATTTATTCTTTTGCTTCATAGTTCACATCTCTTAGTATCAGTACACTTAACTCTTATGTCTGTCTCACTGTATTTGGTGTTGATCCACCAACTTCATTCATTTTTCTTGCATCACTTCATTTAGCAATAACATCTCCAATCAATTCTAGTTTTCGACCATCTTTAGCCCTATTCATCCTGATTTTTGTCATCTAACTCCTCATACAGTCTCCAATGAAATCACTATAATAATGATAGTGATGCTTAAAGTTAAATGGAACTATACATTGATCTCATGTTCTTATGAACTCTGAACTTTATGCCTTAAGCATATCTTTGATAGTTAGGACCGTTAACAATTCAAACATTCAGTCACATGAATCTACATTCTTAGCTGTGAAATGATGTTTCGGCGTATTCCTACTAGGATGGATATCATAAGTTACTTTCTAAAAATCTCTTTGCTATATCATCTTTATCCATTACACATATTTCTTATTTCAATTACAAGGTATCATCCTTCCTATTCGAACTCAAAGTTCATATTCATTTTTTATTCTTAGTAAGATTCACAATTTCTGGATCCTCAATTTGGGCTTTGTTCAAGCAAAATTGATCTAAAATTTTCAATGGCAACTCACTTTGCCCAAAATTTAACTCAATTCTGTACTTTTTATTGCACTAGATTTGATAATTTCAATATCCAATTTGTGATACACTGCCATTGAATTCTCTGTTCAGTGCATTTGATTTCAACACTAGCTTTACTAGTATAGTTCTCACTTGTACAATCATAGTCCTTTGAATAACTCTATCTTTTGTCTCGGTATCGTATTCAGTTCTTTCAACCCAGTATTTACCTCCAATTTACATGATCTGTATATCTAAATATATTCAAAATATTTATGTACATATAATACCTCCAACTGTCAAGCAATCACTATCGCAACAAGTTTTCAATTCATCTATCAAACAATCAATCCATGAGGTTTCAATTGTCGCCTTGCTTACGAATTCACTTCATTTTGCTGTGTTGGATCTTATCCTGATCTCTTATACAAACATCATTGTATACTACAAAATCTCCAAATCCAGACGATATAATTAATATCGGTGTTATAATTCCTCTAAAATTTTCTTTACTTTCTTCACTTGTACAATTTACTCTTTTTCCTTAAGTATTCTGACTATTCTTTTCAACTTTTAGAATACCCTTAACATACCATCAATTTTTTCTTGGATTGGTTTAATCTTCAATATCATAGTATTGTTGAGGCATTTGTTCACTTGAACAAATATTATCAAACTCGATGTGGCCCAGATAGCCCTCGTAATTCCTCAAATAATTGATTACTCAATGAGGTAATATTATCTCTTATTATTTTCAATTTCCCAATTGTCTTACCCTTCTTAACTGATTTTCTCCATTCTTTAGAATTCCTCATATTTCACATTGATGGATTCTAATGTCGGCTCATTCATACTTGTTTCTCCACACACTCTAATTTCTTTGCAATCTTAACTTATTGTGCTTGTAACACCTTCATCAGGTCAAATTTGTATCTCCCGAACATATTTACTCAGAACATAAAATGAATCTATATACTCCTTATGTTGGAAATCAATGTTGCCTTAAATTCAGGAATCCACTCTCATAATCGGATACTTTACATCAAATAAAACACATACTTTTTCAATAGCATATTTTACCCTTGTTGCTTGAGTCTTCGTTAGGGCTAGGACTCTAATACTCACTTTCGAATCATTACATATTCATTTCTGACTTGTTCTTTCATTGATCATCCCTAATGTAAACTGTCTGATCTACTTAACCTAATTCAATGAAATTCTTCTTTGAAAGAGAATTTCGCGCTACTATCTTCCATACTTTCATGTAATGTGTATCAATCAATTGTTATCCTCATTGCATTATCAACCATTTTTAACACCTCAAGAAGACCAACTTCTATCAATCTTAGAATGTCATAATGTTCTATTTACCAAAATTCAATGAAGTAAATAAACATAATCGCTGTTGCATATGTTTAAGGGTACATCATCAAAGTCATGCCATTCATTTTCCACATGTATATCCTCAGTCAATTCAAAATTAGCGATGCATAATCATTATAAACTTTTGATCTTAAGTCCGTTATTATCCTCTTATTGTGGATCATAACTCTTATCGCTTTAATCGAACAACCACTTCAGTTCAAATTTCCTCTTTTTAAGATCATAATAAGGATATGTTTTCCTTGCATTATGCTTGTATGCTCTGATCTCATTGTTCACACTTATATCCTTATATTTGTAAAATAATCCATGACAATACATTCGAATCGATATCACTTTCAAAAATATATCACCACAGTACAATATTGGTTTCATATGCAATAATACGTCCTCCAATACAATTGCATTAAACCATTTTCTGTCATATTTTCCTATATACTACTTGTCATTACCACTTATCCACAACATTCATTTTCTCATATCATGAAAGAGTATCATCATTTTCTCACTAATTCTATCAACTCAAACTCTTAACAATCACTCATGCATGTAACTCATACACATGTGCCCATATAAGATCCTAATACTGGTGCTCTAGTACCACAACTGTTGGATCCAGTTTATAGAATCCAACTCATAATAAACATATCATGAGACTTGAGTTTCATCTTTTTGCTCTAATATCACAACTGTTGGGACACCTTTTTCGAAACCCAACTCGAGCGAAATCATAAAACGTGAGAGTAAACCAATGATGTCCCCTTAGCCATCATCGATTTCCTAACCTTGCTTTGATACCATAACTGTTGGATCCTGATTTCGGAGTCCAATTCTTGGTCGAGAAATCATAAATCATAACAATTGCGGAAAATTATAGTCTTAAGACTTGGGGCTATTTCCAATATCATATACCTTAATCATTATCAGTTCACTATCAAATCTTTACTTCATTAAACTCTTTAACGCATCACTTACAACAAATTTTCATCATTCACAAAAACCCTATGTTTCCTTTTTCCATAATGTCTCACTTACGTCTATGCATATATATACATAACAATAATTCATGTTCAAAGTTCATCCCCTCAAGTGGATGACTTCTTCAAGTGTACTTAATTCCAACTTAACCTCATCCTTAATTAATTCATATTCCAATACCATCTCATCCACACACAAATTCACATTTCAAATCCATACGCAAATCCATATTTCATTAACATCATAAATTAACAGTTTTACAAACTTCAATGGCATTCTAAGCTATAATACAATATTTCACAAATTCCTAAAATACATAAAATGCTTGAACTAAAATTTCTCAACAAACAACTATAGCCTTGTTTTACAGAAATTATTCCAAACAAAACAAAGCATGCAAATTTAAAGTACTGCCTTGACTCTCTTTCACTCTTTCTCTTGCTTATCACCTGGAGATGAGATACAGAGGGGGTGAGCTTGAAAGCTCGTGGGTAACAGTTTATAATAAAAGATAAGCAAAAACTTTTGAAGCCATTTGACTTGCCGTAGAAAACTTTCATTGAGTCTATCAAACTCATGTTTCTCAAAATTCTTGTTTTTTCAAGTAACCCAAAATCACAATAAAACAATTCATGTATGCATTCAATCTTATCAAACATATCATGAGCTTATAAGTACATCAGAATGGTTTGGGTGGATCCAAAGCATATGTACTACACATTTCCCATAAGGGCCCTGTGTAGCCGTAAACATACGTACTATCGCAATTCGACTTAATGGTCTTGCATAGCCATGAACTTATGGGGGTCCATGAAGGAGCTCCCTGCGACTAGCGGGCATGCGGGAGAAGCCTTTAGACAAGTGCACATGACTTAATGTAGGGGACCACCGCAAGCCCTCATAACATATATACTTCGAAGTCTTGTTACTTGTTGCGCAAAATGGCACATTTTCTTGAAAACTTGCATTTTCATGTGCTTGCTATATTCATCTTGAAAAATCCATTCTTGAAAACATGATTTCATAAACATGTATCTTTTCAAAAGAATCTTTTCCAAAATCTTTTCATTAATCAACAACAAAATTCATGTAGCAAACATATAACAATTTCACAATTCAACAAAGAAGCAAATAGTGCAACACTTATGATGCAATTCAAAATCATTTAACTTTTTTGATTCAAAAACACTTTTTGTGGCTTATTACTTAATTATAAACATGTACCCACCTTGATTTCCTTGCTTATATCCTTACCCAAACATGCCTCTTCTCCTGTTCCTTTTGCTTCTTTGATCCCTTTATATAAGAACAAAATCCCACTCATTAGGGTTTCCAATTGAAAATCCCTAAAGCACAATCACTAAAATTTGTTCTAGGATATTGAAACCCGAACATTTTCCAAATTCCATGTACCAAAATCGTTTCAAAAATTCAAAAGTCTCAAAATGGTCTTACCTTTATTCTTCACCAAATGAAGGGATCCTTTGCTCAAAAGAAAGCTCTTTTCTTCCTCTTCCTTTTTCTCTTCTTGGACAGCTTCAAAATCTTTCATGAAGACTAAGAGAAATCAAACCCTAGCTTGTTTTCTCTTCTTTCTCTTTCTCTCTCATTTTCAGTATTCTCTGCTACTTATCCTTCCATTCACATTTTTCTTCTACATTTATAAACAAGACAACACTTCTTCTTCCAATTAAGCCCTTAATGATTAAGAATTGTCCCATTTTCCCTTCCATTTATGCCTTATGTCTGTTATACTTAAGTGTCTTGCCAACAGTACCCTTGAACATTCGGACATAACATTTTGTTCTGGAAAATCTTCTCTATTGTCTTACTTGTCCAATTCTTATCCACTTACCCACTTCCCTTTGTCCAAACTCACTTAATTATAGTTTATACTTAACTTTTTGACTCAGTAATACCACTGAAATCACAAGTCATAACGTCTTACTCACTTCTAGATTTTTCCTATAACAAATCATTTCGGGTCAACTTTACATTCTCTTCTTGACCCTGACACTGAAGTCATTTTTCAACAGTTTCCTCTAGAAACATATTCCCCTAAGTCTTATGTCTCCATTGACACCAAAATCATTCAATTTGGTTCTGTCCTCAATCACACTGAACTTGTCTCAGAACAAATGGTATAACTTTCACTATACTTCAAACAATTACATGTATCCTTTCTTCCCTTTCAGAGCCTCTTCAAATCTCTTAAACAATGTATTCTTTCTGCCAACGTAGCCTCTCGAAGTTCTCAGCCTTGTCTTTCTCTTACTAGACATATTGTGTGAGCTTTTGTTACAGTAGTGTTAGCTCTCTAACTTCTTCTTGATCTTTAATAACCACTTCTTGAATCTTGAAAACTATTATTTAGTTGAGTTCTGTATCTAACTTCTACTAGGTAACCATCCAACGTACAGATGCAACTTCTTCTTTGTATCATCTGTATTTCCAACTTAGTCTGCATTTCCTATCGTCTGTGTTTCCTATCGTTTGTGTTTTCTATCGTTTGTGTTTTCTATCACCTATGTTTCTTATCGTCTGTGTTATCTATCGTTTGTGTTTTCCCTTAAGTCTATGTTATCCTTACATCTGTTTCTGACGTCCTCACAGACGATTCCTTTCGTCTGTGTTCTCCTTGCCTAAGGTCTTATGCCTTATAACCTTAAGTGTCATGCCAATTGCCCTTACACAATCTTACAACTTCAATATTTCAATTTAATTTATCTATGTCATAAAATCTTACCAACGTTGACATAATAATTAACTTCACAAAGTAATCCCTTAAGAACCCCATAATTTATTTAAATCATAGTTATTCCTTAAGAAAAATAATTAGGGGGCCAACATTTCTTCCCTTCTTAAGAGAATTTCGTCCTCGAAATTCTTATCTAACTAATCAAGAAGGTAGGATGTTCCTCCAATCATCATTTAGTTCCATCACTCGGACAATCCCTTCTAATTGATCATAGTTGATAGACTTACCAAGTCTTTCTATCTCTTATTTGGTCATTCACTTTCTTAACGAGTTCCTTATTAGGTTTTAGCTAGCTTACCAACTTCACTGCCTGTGCTAACATTTCATCTGTGTCAGATTATATTGATATTTCTTAACATATTTACAATAACACATCGTTGTTGGTAATACCAACCCATAGGTCATTGGTCCCATTTTTAGTAACTTTATATGGACCACTACAATTCAAACTTAATTGATTCTTTATCTTAGCTTAGGCACTTATTGTACTCCATCTAAACACACCTTGGAAAGGTAATACTCTCAGAAACATTTATTCTTTTGCTTCATAGTTCACATTTCTTAGTATCAGTATAATTAACTCTTATGTCTATCTCACTGTAATTGGTGTTGATCCACCAACGTCATTCATTTTTCTTGCATCACTTCACTTAGCAATAACATCTCCAATCAATTCTAGTTTTCGACCATCTTTGGCCCTATTCATCCTAATTTTTGTCATCTAACTTCTCATATAGTACTCCAATGAAATCACTATAATAATGATAGTGATGCTTAAAGTCAAATTGAACTATACATTGATCTCATGTCCCTATGAACTGTAAACTATATGCCTTAAGCATATCTTTGACAGTTAGGACCATCGAGAATTTAAAAATTTAGTCACATGAATCTACATTCTTAGCCGCCAATGATGTTCCGGCATATTCCTACTAGGATAAATATCATAAGTTACCATTTAAACTTTCTAAAAATGTCTTTGCTATATCAACCTTATCAATTACACATACTTCTTATTTCAATTACAAGGTACCATCCTTCCTATTCGAACTCAAAGTTCGTATTTATTTTTGATTCCTAGTAAGATCCACAGCTTCTGGATCCTCAATTTGGGCTTTGTTCAAGGAAAACTGATCTTAAATTTTCAATGGCAACTTAATTTGCCCAAAATTTAACTCCATTTTGCACTCTTTGTTGGACTAGATTTGATAATTTCAATATCCAATTTGTGATACACTGCCATTGAATTCTCTATCCAATGCATTTGATTTCAATACTAGCTTTACCAGTATAGTTCTCACTTATACAATCATAGTCTTTCGAATAACTCTATCTTTTGTCTCGGTATCATATTCAGTTCTATCAAATCAGTATTTACCTCCAATTTACATGATCTGTATATCTTACACATATTCAAAATATTTATGTACATATAATACCGCCAACTGTCAAGCAATCACTATTGCAGCAAGTTTTCAATTCATCTATCAAACAATAAATCCACGAGGTTTCAATTGTCTCCATGCATATGAATTCACTTCATTTTGCTGCGTTGGATCTTATGTTGATCTCTTATACAAACATCATTGTATACTACAAAATCTCTAAATCCAAACATATAATTAATATCGGTGTTATAATTCCTCTAAAATTTTCTTTACTTTCTTCACTCGTACAATTTACTCTTTTTTCCTCAAATATTCTGACTATTCTTTTCAACTTTTTGAATACCCTTAACATATCATCAATTTTTGCTTGGATCGCTTTAATCTTCAATACCATAGTATTGTTGAGGCATTTGTTCACTCAAACAAATATTATCAAACTCCATGTGCCGCGGATAGTTCTCATAATTCCTCAAATAACTGATTCCTCAATGAGGTAATATTATCTCTTATTATTTTCAATTTCCCAATTG
>JAOSBN010062502.1:0-13719 GCA_027563595.1 Erythroxylum suave | reverse complement strand
CTTAAGTAAGAATATGATATGTGATAATTTATGCAAAATGCAAAGATGTGAATTATATGTTGTATGTCTGATGTGTTACATGAATAGAATGAACCATCGATGATGGTTACCTCATTGAGTTCGCAAAACTCACCAAAATTGCAACTTTGATTTTTCAGGACCGAGAGCCAACTTTAGCTACTAAGAGACGCTACAAGAAGAAATGGCTTAAAGGTCGGTCAGTTGAGATTCAAAGATTAGATAGATCTTTTTTTATAATTCCTCTTTCATGAAGCGTATTTTGTATTAGGCTTGATAATGTACGTATTGAGATGATATTGGACCCTTTCAATGTATATGTATGGATGTTGAATGTTTTTTTCATGAATTAAAAAGAGAATTTTGGTTCTAAAATATGATGTCTTACAAGAGAATAAAGAATTATGATGCCATGATTAAGTGAGAGTTATGAGTGCACTAACACATCATTATTATAAGGTATGTACTGGAATGTCCTCAGGGCGTTCCAGTACATACTCTATGGTAGTGGGGTGCTACATAACTAATCCGATCAAACAACTTAACAACTAATCCTAAGTTTGACCCCTCTTCGTTTTATTTAACAGACACAATGACAAATGTTAAATAAACCCAGAAAAATCCTACAAGTTCTTACTAGGTTAAGTAGCACTGTAAGGAGACGATAGAGGATAATAGCGTCTTAATAGAGAAAACTCGACAACCAACAAAAGAAGAGAGGAAAAATGGCGAAGATGACAGTTGGGAGAGAGGAGGAAGAAACAAGCCAGCAGGAGGCCTAGTTTGAGGGGGGGATTCGGGTTAAAATTTTCAAATGCTTAGATGATAAACGACGTTGTCTCATTTATAATTTTTGTTTTCAGTAGCAATATTTGGCGACAAAATATATAATCGTCGTCAAATGCCCAACGTTTGTTGTCAAAATCCTTCGCTCAGTAAGGATGCATGATCATGCTAATGCACGATTGAGCCCACACAATTGTGCACACCCTCTTTCGAATCAAGTTTCCAGAGCATGATCGCGCACACCCTCTTCCTACATCAAGTTTGCACGATCGTGCACACCCTTTTCCTGCATCAAGTTTGCATGATCATGCCAGACGAGTATTAGATCCCATTTACCTACCATATTATAGATTTGTCGCCAAATTAAGGAGAACAACTGGCAACAAATCCACATTTCATCGCAAAATGTTAAAATATTGCTACAAAAATTGAATAGAGTTGCAAAATGTACAACAATTTGCTACCAAATTGGTAAATCATCGCCAATACTCTATACCTTAGCCAACAATTCTGTCTTTCGTCGCCTATTAATCCAATTTCGCTACCAATTATACAAAATGTCACCAAAACCCAAGCATTTTCTTTACATTATTAATTTTCTTAATTAATTAACATATATGAGTTTTTCCTATTACCAATAACAAAATGAAAATTTTGTCTTTTATACTTACATATAGAGTTCATCTTGATTTGCTTAATTTTTTAGAATTACCAATATATAATTTTAATTTGGTGGAAATACAAAATAAAATAGGCAAATTTTTTGCAAATTTTTAATCTTCTTTTTGCTAATAGCTGAATTAATAAGGATTGCAAACCACATTTCATTTAAATCAAATTCATCACTAACATTACAACATATACCCTTTAGCCCTTAATCTACCATTAACCTTATTATTCGTATTTCAAATTTTTTAGTGATTAATGACTGAGAATTTGGAATTATGATATGAGTTAAAATTTGGAAAAAGGATTAAATCGAAAAAGTGAGAATATTATTTAGGTAAAATCATAATTTATAAAAAGTTTAAGGGCAATTTGGTAAATTTTGAAATTTATGATCAAGGATCCTACTGAACTATTTTATAAGTACATTGGAGTGTAATGATTTATTTTAGATGGAATTGGGGTAGAGTTCAAGTGTGAATTAAACAAATTAAGTAAATAGTACATTGAAAGGATGTAATTGAAATAAATTGGAAGTTGTGTAAATAGTGGCCCAATTCATGGAGGGAGTTAACTAAATAACTAAATAAGCGATTGTGGTGTGAAGTAGAATAAAGGAAAGATAAGAGTTAGTGGGAGACAAAAATCTTGACATGGACAAATGAAAAGGTGACATGTGGCGTTTTAGGTGAGATTGATAAGAAAAAGAAAGAAAGCTTCATGCTTTCTTCTTTATTCTTCATTTCAGCCAAGCGAAAGAGGAAAAGAGGGAGAGAAAAGCTTGAAGCTTAGGATATGGGAGCTTAAAAGAGAGAGAAAGATTTGCTAGGGATTTTAGCAAAATACTGAGATTTAGACTTAGTGCAAGAAGAGAAAAATGTGGGAAATGAAGAGAGCTAGAGAATGAGTAAAGATTGATCCCGTTTGGAGGAAAGTAGTAAGGATTTCAGAATTTGTTAACTTAAGAAATGATTCCTTTTGGTTAGAAATGACTTTGGTCTTGAGAAATTAAGCTAGAAATATAACTTTTGTTCATGCTTGTAAAATGGGTTTTGTTAGATATGAAACCTAGGGATTTTTGGTATATGATAATTGTATATTTGAATGAAATTTTGTTTGTTTGAAGAAAGCCAAGAAAATCCAAGGCAAGAGCAAGGGGAAAGGCAATTTTGAGTTTGGACTTACAATAAATTAGGTGGGTAATATGTTTATAATTATTGTGGATGATAGGCTGATTTCTTTGTTATTTGTTATGGTTATATTTTATTTGTTATATCTTTGATGCATTTTATGGATAATACTATATTTCTGTAAATCAAGAACATAGTCATGTATATTTTACTTTTAAATTCTAAATTTTTATTATGATATAAACTACAAAATAGATTTTTTGAAATTTTAGTAAGGGTAACTTTTATATCGTTAGGCACATTGAATATGTATAAGTGATAAACTAGACTACATTCACTTACCAATGAAATTAGAGTTGAACAAATCATCATTTAATTCTAAATCAACATTTGTAGATTAATTAGGGAATGTCAATGTGGAGACTAGTTCCGAATGGCCCTAATTCATTCCGTTGGGAGGAATGTGGCAAAATTATCCCTACTGAAAAATTAAACAATGCATAAAAAATCTTCACTTCATACACTAATCATCATTTGCCTTCTATGGCTGATCTTCTGCTTCAAAGTGTTTAGAATCATTCGAACAACGTCACTTTCCTTAGTATTTATATCTCATTTCCTTTTATGAAGCTATTATATATATTCGATGGTATATACTACATGTAAGCTTCCTTGAGTCTTGAAGATGACATGTATACCCATGGAGGCAGGAGCAATGTCACAACAGCCTATAAAGGTTTAGGGAAATTAGTTATTTTGGAAATTTTGTCAATTCCACCTGCATCATTTGCTCTTTCATGTATGCATGTCACTCCAATTTCGGTTCATTTAATGATTTACTAATTTGACAATATCTAAGTTATACACCGATTGTGTTTTAGGTACTAAATCTAGCAACTCATTCACTATACCCTCTACAAGTTTAGCTATAGTGGAAAAACTGTTGCAAGAAGGTGTGAAAAGCCCTACAGTTAAGGGAAGAACTCACTACAAGAAAATTGACATTTTGCGATGGATATTATTGACAAAAAACGGAAAAATTTTGTCGACACGTAAGGTTAGCAACAAAATTTACCAACGGACAATGTTATCGGAGAATTAGTCGTAGCTAATAATTACCGACAGAAATTCACTGTCTATTGGTAAATTTACCGAAGAAAGTTTCACTGTCTGTCGGTAAATATACCAACGTTTTATTTTGCATAGCATTACCGTTTGTCAGTAAATATACCGATGCTTTATTTTGTAGAGCACTGTTGGTATATTTACTGACGGACAGTGAAACTTTCGTCGGTAAATTTACCGACAAACATTGAATTTCCTTCGGTAAATTTGACAAAACATTACCAATGGCTATGTCTATTCCATCGGTGATTACCTACGGTTTTTGGTAATCCGTTAATAAATAGGGTTGAATTTATCGACAGAATAACAATTTTTTCAATAAAGCAATTAGGAAAGTTTTTTATAAATATATAATATATACCGTCAATAAATTAAAATTATGGATTATATATAATTTAAACAGTTATAAATTTAATAGTATATATTTAATTTGTTTAAACAAAAATTTGATTGATGATATGAAGTTAAAAATATCTTAATTGATAGTAAAAGCATTACATTGTACATAATAAGTATTTGTAATATAAAAGAAATGACCAAAACTATAATATTGATCTGGAGATGGCGAATGCTCTAGTTGGTACGAAGAGGTACTACCCCTATCCTTCAACTCATCCACTTTATTGCGAAGCTGAGTTATGTACTCCATTAATTTCTCCATTGTGCACTGAAGCTGTTGGACTTGATTGGTTGTGGATTGCCTATTAGATGATGATGTACTGGATGTGGAGGATTACGAATAACATGTATTCGTAAATGATCCTAAGCTGAATATCCTTCCACAACGATCCCTACCACCCACTGCATCAAGATAGGTTTCAGTCTCATCAATATGTTCAGACTACTGAGACTGTCGTTGAATGCTTTTTTGTATTTAGTCATATTAAAAGGCAATATTTATATTAGTAAGTGATAATTATTAAGCATTAATATTAAACCATAAATTTCACTTACATCTAGTTCTCTACAATGATTATTGACGAATGTCACACCGTCATGCTTCTTAGTATGAGTGTACAAAAAGAACTGACAAGGTGTAGGTCTCATGCCCATAAACTTTTTCTACATAAGAATAAAATGTTATAAATGTACTAGAATTTATAAAAATTTTGATAGAGTATCTTCTATTTTTATGATATCTACACTCTATTGAACAAAGAAAATAACTCAACAACAGAGTCATATATGGCACCAGACATTTATAACATTATCATTCTCAACAAGAAACACATAGTGTCATTCCAAAATTCACACATCAAATTCAATTGAAATATAGCAAAGAAAAAAAATGACAATATATATTCAATTATAGATACTTACAAGTCTCTCTATATGCTCGTGGTGGGTAATAAATCCTCCTGTATGTATAGGAAGACTCTCTCCCTTTAGACCTCCATATCTGTTGGCCGAATTACTCTCTGAAACAGACATGGCCTCAGGTGATGTCCAATAATGCAACCAACGACTCCATATTTCTTCATAAATGTAAGGTGGTCGTATATTGACCCTGTGTATCACAGCAATAAAGTCGCAATAACGTGTACGTGCTCGTCTCTTCCATACTCTATAGATGATCTCGTCAAATTGAGAATCCAAAAAAATTCTTTCTAAAACAAAAGGAAAAACATTCAATAAATACTTATAATGTAATAATATTTATCTAATTAATGTATAGAATTGTTAATTAAAAAAGAGAATAATAATTTTTGCGGGACCTCAATTTTGTGATAGTAAAATTCCTTTGTTGCTTGAGAGATATTCTTCCATACATAACCCTCAGGATCAATCTTCTCTTAAAATTTCGATATCATGTTTCTTGAGCAGGGTCCAGATGGAAATCACATAATATAAAAACAAATAATTTTATACCATTTTTAAAATTTAAACCTATAACTTAATTATAAACATATAATGTTTCATATATTTTCACTTACATATTATTGACAGCTGTGATGTATTTTCTTCCATCAGTTCCCTAAGCTCCAGGCTGGTGGCTATCTACTTCATCCGCATTATTTACCCATGATATCTCTGTCAGTACAAGGTTAGTAAATGATATAGGGGTGGTCGATGATGCAGCCTCATCTGCAAGTGTAGTAGATAGAGGGGAAGGAGGTAATTCAGCTCCAGCTGCTACACCATGAGATGCTTCACTTGTACAGTAAGTACCTCTGAATCGTGGTCTAAATCTTGGTCGCATCATATCCTATCTTCTCTTTAGTGGCATATTTCAACCTGAAATTAATATTTGATTGTATTTTATAGAAATATTACAATTTGATTCCAATATTTTATACAATACATTGAAGGAAATAATTGATCTATTGAATATAATATTCATATACAAACACAAATTAATCACTATCATCACTTAATTGTAATTAGTAGGAAAGGTCATTCAGAATCATCTGCATATTCTGAAAGTGTTGTACGCTGTTGTTATCCATGATCGGTGGACTTAGATTATAACATCTTCCCTTTGCTACCTGCAGATGTCTATTGGGAATGGATCCTAATCAAGTGCAGAGAAGCATGATGCGAAGCAACCTTTTCTGCTGAAGATATGGAAGATAGAATGGATCAATTCACCTCCATTATGCACCAAAAGTTTCTTTCTGATGAAGATCGACAGCATTTAGATTACTCAAAAATAGATGATGCAAAGGAAAAGTATTCTGGTGGAGATAATGATATATGATGACATTAATATGCTATTATGAAATGTGGCATTTGTACGTAGAGATGTATATTTTTATCAGAGCAAATGATGGAATTCTAGCTCTCGTCTCTTTTAATTAGGCAGCGTCTTGATGCACTTAGTTGAGAGTAAGGTTAGACATGGCTACTAGTTAACTAAACTCATTTTTCCATTTACACGACACTTAAATAGATAATGCATTAGATCTTAGTTTTTTATGAATTAAACTCCTAACTCTTGTTGATGATTAAAAGATAAGGTTTAAAGCCTTTTCTAAGATTTAAGGTTTAAAGACATCTCCAATATGTCTAAAACCAAGACATATCGGAGATGAAAGGGGAAGACTATTCTATTGAATCATAAATGGCCATCTCTAACATTCTAACAATATGGCTTATAAACCAGGTCCAATATTTAAAGGCACGAAAAATGTTCTGTTAATTTAATATTTAGTGGCTTTCGGATCAGAACCTTTATTTGATGGCTTAAGTACATATGTTATACAAAGATCGATAAGTACAAATTGTATTAAGTACTTAGTGCTTATTAGTATAATATTTATCCCTACGCTTTGACTTCCCACTCTACTCATTATTCCTTTGTTCAGAAATTTCGTGTTACATTATACATATGCACTTCATGTTCTTATTTAATTCCTTTTGATGATTTGTTTATCAAGGCATTGGGGTGTTGTCATTATAGGTTCTTTGGAAGTGTTATTAGGATATTTCAGTAGTGATGATGTAAAAGGCCTGTTATAGGAAATTAAGATTCAGAAAGTTGTTGTAGCTATCATGCACTGCTAGCCTTTACAAAATTCTTATATGTCTCTATCCTCTCTGCAATATCTTGATGAGCCAAGTGTTGGATAAGGGTTATATGGAACTCAACCACTGCCTTTCACCTACTGCCTCAAACATCCGATTCTTGTTTTTTAGGTGACATTTAGTTTCCAATATTTAGACCAGACCGCAAGAAGTTGTTTGATAATTACAAAATTAGGTTATTGTATAAATATAAGCCACACAACTTAACCATAGATGAAATATTACGTGGAATACCAGACTTTTATGCGTTAGATGACAAGGTAATATTATTATCAGCTTTATATAAACCATATGTTAATAAAGATACATGACGAAATTGGAGTTATATATACTCAACATACAAGTCTTTATCTAAGAGACATTTCATTAAACAAATCATAGGCAATATGTATTATCTCTAACATTCACACAAAACAAATGCATTTTTTTCATTATTTGCTAACAACAACACATGTAAACAGAAAATAAACCAACAATTCAACAAAAAATGCATAAACCAACAATCATAACAAAATGCACTACCCAATACCCACCCAAGGTATATATATATATATACTAAAAGCTTCGTTTTTTAGAGACAAAACAAACCCAATGGAAACCTTACCTGAAAATGATGCATGATGGACCAAAAACTAAGTAGAAATCAATGGAGGAAGTAACGAAAATGAGAAAAATGAACTCAGCCGAGAGAGGAGAAGAAAAATAGTAGAAGGGGGGTCGAGTTAAAACGATGATGACAAAACAATATGGTTTGGATTAAAACCAAACAAAGTTGTTTTAGCATTTACCGACGAACACATCTATCCGTCGGTAATTTACCGACAGAAATGGTTTTCCTTTGATAAGTTACCGACGGAACATATTTCCTATTGGTATTTAATTTCACTAATTCTCACTCTAGTTGTTGCCACCTTATTTTGCAACAGAATTACGTATTCCTTCGCTAGATTATGACAGAAAAACTCACGAGTTTATTTTAGGTCCATGTTTACCGACAAATGTCAAGTTCGTCAGTAAATCTATTCACTTTACTAACAGAATGTATGTTTCTATAGATAATTACTGAAGGAAATCTTGCCGTCAGTAATATTTCATCAGTAGTTTGTTATTTTCTTGTAGTGACTATTACTGTTTCAATTGGTGCCTTCAAATGTGCAAAGACCCTCCTTGGGAACCTAGACATCGGGGACTTATTTACCTTTACCAACTCTCATGTCACTTGGAATCCAAATAAATAAGAATATCATTATCATTTATCAATACAATCAACTAGACTCAAGTTTAAAGTTGATTTATTGTTGTATCTGTAAGAATTTGTCAAACAACCTCTCTACTAGTCATGGGTCAATTTGCGTACTATTGAATGTGGACTGCTATTATTCTGATTCTATGACTGTATAAATTGTTAAACTTCTAATTCAAGTTTTGTACTACTCCAAATATCATATTGATCAAATTATTTAAATTTTTTAACAAATTTAAGAAATGATAGTAAATATCAATGATTAATTAACACTACTGTTTAACACTTAAAATTATGTTGTGAATTTTTTTCAATAATACGTTGTAAACATTCAAAACATATCTCTAATAAAACATATCTTAACTATGATATAATATAAAAATGTTAGTTTAACAATTTTGAAAAATGATAATCATTTGGTGACGATTTTCAGAAATTTTCAGAAATCATCACTAAATATACTAAGTGGTAACATTTCGTGACGATCTCCAGAATTCGTCACTGAATGTGTAACCTTTTTGACGATTTACAAAATCATCACCAAATATTAACCTTTTGGTCATGTTTCGAAATGTTGTTCCCAACTATCGTTTGGCATCGAACATATGCAATCGTCGCTCATTGCGCATCATTTAGTGACAATTTTTTTAATCGTCACTAAACGTTCAGTGTTTTATGACGATTTTGTTATGCATCGCAAAATGTTTTACCTTTTGTCACACTTGTCATTTTGGTCACTAAAGTCTTAGTTTTAATGATGATTATTTAAAATCGTATTAAATATGTTGAATTTTGGCAACAATTTTCCAGATGTCGCAAAAGAAAATGTCGATAAATGTATTATTTGTTGTGGTGATTCTACGAAAGCACACCATCATCCCAAGCAAATCCACCAATGTTGCACCTGTTTTGAAGCTCCCCACATAAATATCTCCAAGTTATACCTATGTCCACACCCACAATAGCAATAAAAGACCGCATTGCACCGCATGCAACCAGCAAAGTCCTAACGTAGTAAAACCACACTCACCATGCATTAGTATATTCAATCACATCACTCTAAGCCACACCACTACACATGCATATTAGTACTCTATTGGGCAGAGAACAACATATTCCCAACAGTCACCAAGTAGCTTTAAGTCACACCAATGCAAGTTTCCCCAGCTAGCTCTAAACATCTACACCAAACACATAACAAAGCCATTAGTTGCACCAACTTCTGTCCATACGAACTACCCACACACGCACACATCTAGTGTCTTACTTTATATTAGGCACCAGTGGTGCACTAGCATTGAGCAACATACGAAATAATGTACTAGACCCATGCATAAGCATCATAAACCACTTACACGAGTAACAAACAGAACAAACTCCAACGTTCCTCCACCCAGTATGTGTCCATCAACTAAGCAGTCCACACATCAGTTAACACATCTTTGTAGAGTTTTTTTAATTCATTATCAATTTTTATGCATTCTTTTGGAATTAGATTTTACTATTTTTAATTTTGTTATTAATATTAGTCATTTTCATTTCAATTATTAATTAGTTGTTCTAGCTATTTTCTAGGATTAGTTTTTATTATTCGTAGTTGTCGTAGCTGTGGGATGAACAAAAGGCAACAATAGGACAGTGACAAAAGCTAAATTTATGGCTAACCTAAATGGCATTTCTATATCCGCATACACCTTAGTGCATTTTGTTTTTGATGCTCATAACTAAGGGGAGTATTCTAATCCGTCACTTATCTTATGTGATTAATTTTATTGAACATAAGAATCTTATCCATACGTTAGGGACAATATATAATTTAGGTATAGGAGAGAGTTGTGGTCAAATAAATCTTTAGCTTTCTTTGGAAACATATGATTTATACTTGAACTCAAGAATATTATGATTCATATGTTGATTATTTCTTATGATAAGCTAAAAATTTTCTAACTGATGTTTAGAAATAATCTACACGTTAGGATAAATTTTTGGTTTAAGTTTTATTTCTTAAAAGACACGAGCATTATTAGTCTTACTCAATTTAAGAACCTTCAACTCTGATGTATCCCTCCAATGTTTTAGCTTGAAATTTACATCCTCTTTTGTCTCATCCACTAAGATAATATCCTCAGCAAAAAATATAAATTAAATCACATCTCCTTGAATATTATTAATGAGCTTATCCGTCACTACTACAAACAAAAAATGATTTAAAGAGAAACCTTAGTGTAGCTCAATATCGATAGAAAAATTTTATGTTATCTCCCTGTATCACCCTTACTCTAGTCTTTACCCATTTTACATATCCCTAATAACTCGTATAAGTTAAAGGAACTCCCTTAAAGTTTAACACCTCCACATGATTTCTTTAGGTATCTTATCATAATCCTTCTCCAAATTAATGAAAACCAAGTATAGATTACCCTGTCTTTCCCTATAATATTCCATTAATCTTCTTAGAAGTGATAAAGTATCTCTTGTGGATCTTCCTGGCATGAAGTCAAACTAGTTCTTCGAGATAGGAGCATCCATTCTTGCTTTCTTCTCAATTACCTTCTCCCACAACTTCATAGTATCACTAAGTAGTTTGATACCTCTATAGTTGTTACATATAGAGGAATTAACCTAATAATTGTTCACTCTTATGGCATTTTGGCAAACTTAAGGATCATATTAAAAATCTTGGCTAGCCAAGTAATTCCCTTTTTGCCTAGGCTTTTCCACACATCTATGAGTAACTTATTAATCCTGACTATCCGTTTGCTTTTTTTCTCCCTCAAAGTTCTTTTAATTTCTTCCCTTGTAATCTCCTTGTAGCAATTCAAGTTACAAAACCTTTTAGATGTTCTAAAATCATCTAAAAAGATGTTGCCCTCCATGCCTTCATTAAAAAGGCTATAGATGTAGCATCCCACTCTCACAAGACATGTACTCGACATCCTGAGTGATATCTAAGTATGTATCCAGTAAGGGTGGCATGCTAGAACAACCAACCAATAAAATCTTATTACAGTTTTTTTTAAATCACACGTAAATGCATAAATCAATAATCAAATCAGCCCACTTTATTCATAAACTTCTTCGGTCGCAGCAATACAATCGTCAGAATTTCAATAGCCATTTGGGCCTATTACAAATACAAAATACTTGCAGTCATAATTTTATTACATTGCAAAATCATTTACAAACATTTCTGATTTGGAAAGTTATTACAAAACAGAAATATTTAAATACACAAGTTACTATAATTGCAGAATACTTAATTTAATACAAAATAAAGCAAGCAAATGAAGATGCGAACTGACCACGACCTCTATCTCTTACTCGAATGCAATGTCTATACCCTCATTAGCCTAACGAGGTATCTCTTCTAAGCCTGAAAAAATATTGTAAATTTTGGGTGAGTTTTGCAAACTCAGTGAGTGACCATCCTCGATTGCTCACTCAATCACATAACATGTACAGTTCACATAGTCACATAAATTTACATTCACTTGAGACATATCTCACATTCATAAATCAGTCAAATTATTCACATCATTCACATTAAGTGCATATGTAATGCTTATGAAACTCACTTTCAATTTGTTATTGTTGTGACTGAGTGCCTATAACTGTCTCGTATCCATTGTGGATACCGAGCTCATTAATAACTGTCCCGTATCTGTTGAGGATACCATACTCATTTTTCATAGTGAGCCTTTAGCTCTTATACACTTTATGAGCTTTAAGCTCTTTTTCACATTCTGAGCTTTAAGCTCTTTTTCGGTGGCTACTCTGGTCACAACTGCCTTTACGTTTCATGCATTCATGTAATAGAATGCATAACATTCTCATACTTTCAGTAAATCATATGACTTTACATTAACATTCAGATCACATTTATCATCGGACCTTAGTCCGACATTCAACATAATTGTTGAGCAATATTGATTTCATCACATTCATATACAAGTAGCACTTCAATATCACATTTATACATCAAGTCTCAAACCTTCATTATTCGACATCAACATAAGTAAATCACATTCAAATCAATCATATTAATAATGCATAATAATCATAATCGTAGTCATTCAATGCAGAAATTGAAATCAAAACAAACAATTAAATGAGACCATCTAGGTCGACTCACATTTCGCTCTAGATTAGCAATTGCTTCCAAGATTTGGAAATTTCTGAATGTGTACATTTATCTTACACATCAAAATTATGCAATACACACATTGCACACATATTAATAATTGCATAATTATAAGTATTCTTTTATGCACAAATGTGTATGTGGAATATGTACAATGCATGCTCAGTGACAATCCCAGGTACCTTTCCATTATTTTTGTCACATTATCAATCATATATCAAAACTCACTTAAGTACCATTTGTACGTAGGTTTATACCTTAAATAAACACTTTGAAACTAATTTCATAACCCAATGAATCATTTCCGATTTTTTTCCAAAAGCTGACTTTCGGGTCTATTGTTCTTGATCATTTAGACTATGAAAAAGAAGTAATTTGGCAATACTTTCTTCTAGAAAATTGTTATACTATCTCTTGAGTTTCTAATGACACCAAGATCATTCAATTTAGTTCATTAATCTGAAAGCTATATGCCAAACACTTTTGAACTGTTCTTATATTGAAACATTGCCCTGCACTCAACTCCCATCCAGAAATTGATATTCTTAGAGACTGAATTAAAACTCTATTTCTTCATAAAATTTGTATCCCTATATTTCTAGTTTACTTAAAATCAAAAATCATTTCATTTGGATAACTAAAGACCAATATATTGCCAAAATACCAAAGTATGTTCCGTGAAAAATACTCCAGGTATGAATTTCTAGAATTGTTCATCATTTTTTTCCCAATTTAATCAATCAATCTCTCCAAAATGATTCATATGGATATAATATTTTGTGTAGATGTAAAACAATGTGTCTCGAGTCTAATGGTTCAACTCCTATGTCATTTGGAGGTCGGGAGAGGAAGTTATAGCCAAAAGGATTAAGAAAAGTCAAATCAGTCCCTTTTCAGTAAGCCATAGAAGTCACGATCGTGCTCTCCTGCAGGATTCAAATGTTGTGATCATTCTCCAGCATGCTCATGACTTTTGAACTCAATAGAAAAGTCACGATCGTGCTTTTCTTTCTTCTTCCTTCTTCTGACTGCAGCTCTTCCTCTTTTCTTCTTTTCATTTCTTCCTTTCTTGCCATTTTTGACTT
>JAOSBN010062463.1:0-13721 GCA_027563595.1 Erythroxylum suave | reverse complement strand
CTGATATGTATATGTGGATTTGTTTGTAAGTTTGTAACAATGATACTTCAGTTTGGTTTGGATTTTTCAGCGAGTTTGTGTTAAGTACTATGTAATTTAATGCATGTTTGTCAGGATTGTTTACTGAAAGTTTTTGTATGCGTTGGTTTGGTATATTGTTTTGTGTGACATTCATATAACCTTCCAAGGGGTTTATATGGGTGTTACAGATGTGATAACTCCAGATCAAAATATCACTCTCCCATCACACGAGGAACTGGGTCGACGGGATATGGAAGAGGACCTAGTCGAAGAATGTGTCCCTACAACTTCGACTTCGATAAGTCCAAACTATAGAATGCAACCTCCACGACCCCTAGATCCGGCTAATATTTCCCCGGACACAGATGTAATTCATAGGGACTTGGATAACCAAATGGAGGAGCCTCCATTGACTACCGCGATAGACCAGCTTCGAGAGTCGACTGCTACGGAGGTTAACTCTCCCGTAATTTAAATCTCCCCTCCATGATCCATTTTATGTCGATTCTTATCTGGAAATGTCAAGGGGTTGGAGGCAGGACCTTTAAGCCTATCCTCAAGAATTATATTCGAATCGTCAAACTGATTCTTGTTGTGTTAGTCGAACCCGAATAAGTGGAGTCCAGCTAAAGGTTATTCGGAATTTGGGATTTGGCTACTCCTTTAGGGTGGAAGCCGAAGGCTTTTTAGTAGGCATCTGGCTGCTTTGGAAGGAAGATATTAGGGTCCATATTCTGCTAGCTCACAGACAGTTTGTGCATGCCATATTGAATGGGACCACTTGTCATTTGACTTCACAGCAATTTATGTCAGCCCTATGTATTCATTACAAAAATACTTATAGCAATATTTGAGACAGATTGCGAGGATCACCACAAAACCTTGGCTATTGGGTGGGGACTTCAACGCCAAACTTGAGAGCCAGGACAAACGAGGTGGTTCTCGCCTCCAACCTATTGTCTATTCCCAATTTAGGGACTGTGTGCACAGCTGCCATCTTCAGGATCTGGGCTTTTAGGGCCCAGATTCACTTGGTGTAGGGGCCAAATTCTCGCTAGATTAGACCGTGCCTTCTGTTCCAATTCTTGGCAGTCCGTTTTCCTTAAAACCAAAGTATTTCACCTTTCGTTCCTGAAGTCTGATCATCGGCGTATTTTAATTACACTAACGAACAACGCGCATCCCACTCTGAAAATGAGGCCCTTCAGATTTCAATCTGGGTGGCTTACTCATCCTAGCTTTGATCAAGTTGTAGCTGCGTATTGGCATCCTCCCAGCTCTGATTTTCATGGCACAATCAAAACTTTCTCAGAGAACTTACAACTTTGGAGCACTACCATGTTTGGCAACATTTTCCACCGGAAAAAGCGACTTATGGCCATACTTGAAGGTATCCAAAAAACCTAGAAGACACCAACTCGAACTCTCTCTGGGAGCTGGAGGAATACTTACGACCCGAATTGGAACAACTCCTATACCAAGAAGAACTCTTTTGGCACCAGCGATCTCGAAGCCAGTGGTTAGGCCAGGGTGACAGAAATACCAATTTTTATCATGCAGTTACTATGGGCTGTCAACGGAAAGCGTGGATTAATTCCATAACAGATGACCAAGGGAATGAGATTTCTAATCCAGTGAGCATCAGGTGACTTACGCAACAATATCTAGAAAAATTATATATGGTTGACAGCCATCAACCCTCAACCTGGCAGTTTTATGGCCGTTTCCCTCCCCCTACTCCCCAGGCTAAAGATGATCTGGACAGTCCACTCTGTCCTGATGAAATCAAAATGGCTTTCTTCTCTATGGCTCCAAACAAGGCACCGGGATTTGATGGATTACTAGCTTTCTTCTATCAATCCCTGATAGGTTGTCAAACTACAAAAAATAAAAATATATTTCCAATTCTCCAAAAACTAGGTAGCTAGTGGTGAATCGGGTCGAATCCATAGGGAATTAGTGCAGAGTTACTCAAATGCTAAGAAAATAACAAATTAAAAGATTGATACTGTGGGAGATGTAAATAAAAACAAAAGCAACGCAGAAAATTAAAAGAAAGCTATAGTGACAGATACGACGTGAGCATGTGGTATTGGCATAAAACAAATCTGGACAGCAAATAACGAAATAAAACGAGATTAAAACGCAATTTATGAAAACCTAGCCAAGATACTCTTCAATTCAACCTGGAAATTCGATCATTGACATCATAAGATGAATTAGACAATTCAGATAGAAAAAGTTATAGCCAAAGGTAACGCACTCATTGATCAATCTTTTCTTACTTTGTTGGTAACCCCGAGAAATGCCTTGACAAGTTACTTCCCTAATCTAAAGACAACCCCCGAGAAACGCCCTGACAAGATTAATCTCTAGTTGCATTAAGAACGAAAAAGACCCTGTTCCTAACCAATAAATTCGGAAACGCCGTAATCTATTAAGTCAAATTATTTATCTCCATCGATTTAATCTATTAAGTCAGATTATTTAACTCCATCGATTTTACCACCAACATACATCGTTCGCCAGATAAAACCAATTCGCTACTTTGATAGAATAATATCCACGACAATACTATCTTATTCAACAATTTATCACTTAATCAAATACACAACTCGTGACATTGCACAATTAACTAAGCAATAATAAATTTGGTTCAAGCACAGGAATTAAATAAATATCTGAATTGCATAAACAAATAAAAACATAGTCTCACAAATCATCCATGGCTAAATATCCAAGCACCCTTAATAGAAAAGGGTTTAGTTGTTCATAGCTAATCTAAGAACACAAGAAAATAACATGAAAACTGAAATAACGATGGTGGTTGGCTGCTAACTACCGAAAAACAGAGGAAGAAGAGAGGGTGTTCAAAAGTTAAAAGTTAAAGTTGTCAGAGGTCAAAAGAGGGTAAAAGGTGTGATTTCCTTATGCTATAAGGAATTTATAGTCTCCAATTCGTAACCCTAGCCACAATTGGTAGAAGTTTTCTAGTTAGTCTTCAATTTGAACTCTTCATTATGGCTTCCCAGGTGATGTCCGGCATCGCCAACAAAGATCCAGCCCAAAATAAATGACGATTGGGCTTTAAAACTCGCCTATAAATTCGGTCCAGTTCTTGCCTGATACGACATGAGCATGTCGTATCTGTTTCCAGCATGTAACTTCTCCAAAATAGCCCAAATCTCTCGCATTACGATTCCAATCCCCACTTTAGTCTCCTGCACACGTAACAAACATAAAAGCACACAAAAACATACAAATAATAAACAAACACATGCAAAATGAATGCAAACTATCCTATAAACCATGTATGAAATGTAACCTATCAAATAACCCTACACTTAAACAATACTTGTCCTCAAGTATTCAATCCATTCAAAACCTTAAAGCTTCCAACCTCTTATCACCATTCTTTCTCCCATACCCAACACTTCCTAAGCCAACAAATACAATCATAGAATCAAATAAACGATGCATGCACGATCGATCTCCTAATTAATTAAGAATGTTAACTACTTTGACATTACCTTTTAGAAAGCAATAACACCCACACCCTCTCCGATTTCGCTTAATCACTCATGTAAAATTTTAGGGTGTAGTGTTTCTCTCAAAATCAATGCATAGTAGTCCTTTCCATAGTCCTGACATAGAGTCCAATCTCTACCATTAGGTCGGATTTAAAAACCCACATCGATCAACTAAGTCTTTTAAAGGCTTGTACTGTGGCTATGGGGTTTAACAAAGAAAGAAAAACCAAGAGGAGCAAAGTATGTACCAAATAACACATATCTCATACGACACATATGACCATAGAATTTATCACAAGTTGGCCGAACTATTCCGTCCTATCCAATCATTATTCTCCATTCATTCATCAAGGTGTTTCTCATAAATCACGGCTCAGCAAGTTTCAACATTAATTTAAAATTCAGAGCATCAAACTTGCTTTTAAAATTGTTTTAGGGGAATAAATCATTATTGGATCTGAATATATATTACTCTTTTGTCATAATTTTTTTTCTTTTTCTCTTTTTCTCTTTTTTCTTCTTTTTTCTCTTTCTTTTTTTCTTCTTTTTTCTTTTTTTTTTCTCCACCTAATTGTTTTCTAACTCTCAAGCCTATGGTTATTCCTCTTAGTTGGTGTCAAATTCTGGGGCTAAAGAAGAAAAAAAGGATAGGGTTTATTGGGTTTTTAACATAAGGACAAAAAAAGGTCTTAGGCTCAAACGGGGACTACAAGAGATAATTCACTCGATGGGATACTCAAAGAAATTGGATAGCAAAGGGCTACAAAAACAATGCCTTAGTTTCATCTCGATGTACTAAATGTGGCTTTGATAGGAACTCAAATGTCAGATTCTGGCAGGGAACATACCATACATGCACACACAAAAGAAATATGGCGTATATGTAATATTGTACTCCCTTTTAAGTGGCTCAAAAATCTCACGGTTAATTTTGTGTGGTGTATGTTATTACTCTTATAAGGTGTATTTTGCCGAGGGCCTATTTGACTCTAAGTGTATTAGTTAGTTCAAGTTATACTAGGATGAGAGTCAAAATAAATCAATTAGGATAAAAACACTTAAAGAGTTGAACTTATCGAATCACATCAAGACAAGACTATTTAAGGTGGGATTTACTCTATTATGCACGTTAATTGATGCATGATCATTCAAAAATGAAAATAAATAAACTAATAGGTGCAACTAGTTACCATATGACAATGTCGTATCAAGTAGACCCATGCACAACAATGCAAACAATACATGAAGAAAAGACAAAACATAATTGACGCAAAATCACAAAAACACCAGCAAAATTAATTAATTTTTAATCAAAAGAAAGCTATTTTCTCACCCCACACTTATAACTTACATTGTCCGCAATGTAATCAAAGACAAGACAATATAAATTAAAGGCCTAGAGTAAGGACAGAGGTTACCAGGACCATGGTGACGGAGGAAATGGAGGGGGGCTCGTTGCTGAAACTGCCACAGACTTCCTTCTTTAATGTAGACAATTGTGTACCCCACGCTTAAACTTTTCAACGTGCATGAAAAAAATTAAACCCCATTTGTGCACCCCAAAACACCTGCCCTGTAGAGCATATAAACACTACAAAACAATTGGTAAACTTGGGGCAATTATAATTTTTGTAGTTTCTTGCGGTTATGCAAACACAGACATACGACATGCTTATGTCGTATACCTTCCTTTAAGCATTAGCAGTTATGACGATTAATGCACTGTCACACACACATCAGTTCAAGGCTTTTTTTTAAAGCACCGAGCATAGAAATAAAAGTTGAAATAAATCAACACAAAATAAATGAAATAACACAAAATAAAAATCGAAGCTTAAAATAAAAAATTCCTTAGGTTTCCTCCCAAGTAATGCTTTTGTTTAACGTCTTTGGCTCGACGGGGCCACGCCTAGTTGTAGTCGGGTTTACTTACGTAATGTACCTCCACTAAGTGTGGCTCAAATCCTTCATAGAAGGGTTTCAATCTATGTCCATTGACTTTAAAAAAATTTGAAGTATCCACGCTTTGAATGTCAATGACACCATTATTATAAACTTTTGCAACAACAAATGGACCAACCCACTTAGAAAGCAACTTACCTCTAAAAAGTTTAAGAGTAGAGTCAAAAAGAAGTACCTTTTGACCGATTTTAAACCTTTTTCCAGCAAGCTTTTTGTTATGAAATGCCTTAGTTTTAGCTTTGTAAATCATGGCAATCTCGTAAGCGTTGTTGCAGATTTCCTCAAGCTCTTGGAGTTGAAGCTTACGTTGTGCCTTGCCTCATCATAACTTGTGTTGCACATTTTCACGATTTCCATCATCGAAGGATTTAACCGATGTTGTGGTTGTCTACTCAGTTTGTAATCATCCTCAAGAAGTATCTGGTGCATGCAGATCGTTGGACTTATACCTTTGATGTCGGCAATAGTCCATCCCATAGCTTCCTTGCGATCTCGAAGTACCCAGAGCAAACTTTCTTCCTCCACCTTACACAACTCATTTGAAATAATTACTGGAAGTGTGTCTCCAGCACCCAAAAACGTGTATTTAAGGTGAGTGGGCAGTGGTTTAAGCTCCAGATCTGGCGGTTTCACTACAGATGGAAAAATTCGATTTATGACAGGTAACTCTTGGTCATGTCGTATTGGATCTAGTGGACTGCACAACTTGCTTTCTTCCATCTGCACCCGGTTTCCATTCAGATCATTTACTGCTTGAAACAAACGATCTATGAAACACCCAATTTTCGTCCCAGTTTGCTAACTTTGGAGTTGTCAAGTCTTCAGTCAAGGCTACATGTAAGGCATCATAACTACAAAACTCCAAAAATTTA
This sequence comes from Erythroxylum suave, assembly GCA_027563595.1. Taxonomy (NCBI): domain Eukaryota; kingdom Viridiplantae; phylum Streptophyta; class Magnoliopsida; order Malpighiales; family Erythroxylaceae; genus Erythroxylum; species Erythroxylum suave. The sequence goes on along the minus strand of JAOSBN010062463.1, from coordinate 7,336 downwards.
TCAACAAGAGGGTCAACACTATTTATGGCAAAAGCAGATGCATAATTACTTCGGTGCTTTATTGCTTTATTGACATCAAATTTAATCACAGCACCATCAAATTCCATTGTCATGGTTCCAGCATGCACATCTATTTTTGTTCTAGATGTTTTCAAAAACGGACGTCCTAGTAAAATCATGCCAGAATTTCTAGTATTCCTATCATCCATATCCAACACATAAAAATCAGCCAGAAATACTAATCTATCAACCTGAACCAGGATGTCCTCTAATATCCCTTCTGGAAAGACACTTGATCTATACGCTAAGGTTAAGACAAACGCATTATGTTTCAAAGGGCCCCACATTCAAAGAATTGTAAATAGATAACGACATTAAATTAATTGAACCTCCTAAATCGCACATAGCTTGCTCAATGCCTACATTACCTATTTTGCATGAGATAGCAAACATACCTGGGTCACGCTCCTTAATGGATAGCTTACCTTGTAACACTGCTGAGACTAATTCTCCCATGAACACTCTCTCGTTATCATGCACCTCATTCATTCCCATGCATAACTCTTTCAAAAATTTACAATACTTGGGTACATGCTTGATTGCAGTCAACAAGGGAATATTGATTTCAACCTTCTTCAAAGTCTCAAACACCTCCGTATCATCAGTGGCCTTCTTCTACTTTGCCAATCTATGAGGGAAAGGTGGTTTCTCAGGGTTAGGCTGCACGATCTCGATATTTGGGGCTGTCTTTTCTGTTTCTGTCGATATGACGTGATCATGTCGTATCGCCTGTTTCGGGGTCTGGTGCCTCCAAATCCTTCCCACTTTGAAGTTTGACAACACTGAAATTATGCCCTGGGTTCACCTCTGGTTGGGAGGGTAACCTAACCTAATTTTCCATCCTTATCTATGCGTGTCTCAATAGCTCCAAACTTGTTGTCACTTTTCTCAATAAAATTTGTTAACAACATCTTTAAATCATCTTCATTACCTTGCTTTGATTGTTGCTGGTATTATTGAGGTAGATTGTATTGCCCTTACTGGTTATTTCTGCTCCCATACCTCATATTAGGGTGATCACGCAAACTCGAATTATATGTGATTAAAAAAGGATCATATTTTCGGTTGTGATTTCCATAATTACCCATGGAATTTACCGTTTCATCCTCTTGCAAGGTGGGGCATGCATCGGTTGGGCGCTCTTGAGAAAAACAAAGTCCATATGTTGAAGGAGGTTTGTGGACATGTTGCACAGTGCTAGCGTTACCAATTATCTGCTTTTCTAGCAAGTCAGTTAGTCTTTCCAGTTTAGATTCAAGACTAGAAGACCTTACCTCATGCACTCCTCATGTGGTTGTGTTAGTGCGCGTGATAAACTGCTGTGAATTCGCAGCCATAGCTGATATCAACTCTCGCGTAGCTTGAGGGGTTTTGTTCACTAATGCTCCTCCACTCACAGCATCAATGACTCTTCTCTCATCTTTTATCAGCCCCTCACAAAAATACTGAATAAGGAGTTGTTCAGTAATACCATGTTGTGGGCAGCTCGCACACATCTTCTTAAATCTTTCCCAATACTCATACAAAGATCCAGAATCATACTGCCTCACACTACATATTTCTCTTCTCAAATTCGCAGCTTTAGATGTAGGAAAAAATCTCTCTAAAAATAATTTTTCCATGTCAACCCACGTATTAACTGAACCAGGAGGTAGATAAAATAACCATTCTTTCGCAACATCCTCAAGCGAAAACGAAAATGAACGAAGCTTGATCTGATTTTTTGTAACTCCTCGTGGTTTAAACCTAGTACAGATCACGTGAAATTCCTTCAAATGTCGATTTGGGTCTTTAGTCTGTAATCCATGGAATTTCGACAGCAACTGAATAAAAGCGGATTTTAACTCGAACCCATCATCCCCAGTCAGATACTAAATGCACAGGGGTTGGGTGTTCACAGGTGGTGCGAGTATCTCTCGAAGTGTCTCAGGATGTGCCTGTGCCATGTTTAGTTCTGAATCGGAATCTGACCCAGAAGAAGATAAAGCGATCTGCTGTTGTTCTGATGGTGGCGCATGAACTGTGGTAGTTTGTTGCTTACGCAGTTTAGCTTCCTTCCTTAGTCTTTTAGCAGTTTTCTCTATCTTAGGATCAAACCGAAGTTCACCTGCAGAATAGGAAGGCTACATACAAAACGCTAGAAAAGAAGTTAGAAACACAATTAAATAACTCTTTACACACAATTCTCCGGCAACGGCGCCAAAATTTGATAGGTTGTCAAACTACCAAAAATAAAAATATATTTCCAATTCTCCAAAAACTAGGTAGCTAGTGGTGAATCGGGTCGAATCCACAGGGAATTAGTGCAGAGTTATTCAAATGCTCAGAAAATAACAAATTAAAAAATTGATATTGCGGGAGATGTAAATAAAAATAAAAGCAACGCAGAAAATTAAAAGAAAGCTATAGTGACAGATACGACGTGAGCATGTGGTATTGGCATAAAACAAATCTGGACAGCAAATAACGAAATAAAACGAGATTAAAACGCAATTTATGAAAACCTAGCCAAGATACTCTTCAATTTAGCCTGAAAATTCGATCATTGACATCATAAGATGAATTAGACAATTCAGATAGACAAAGTTATAGCCAAAGGTGACGCACTCATTGACCAATCTTTTCTTACTTTGTCGGTAACTCCAGAAAATGCCCTGACAAGTTACTTCCCTAATCTAAAGACAACCCTTGGGAAACGCCCTGACAAGATTAATCTCTAGTTGCATTAAGAACGAAAAAGACCCTTGCCTAACTAATAAATTCGAAAACGCTGTAATTTATTAAGTCAGATTATTTAATTCCATCGATTTTACCACCAACATACATCGTTCGCCAGATAAAACTAATTCGCTACTTTGATAGAATAATATCCATGACAATACTATCCTATTCAACAATTTATCACTTAATCAATTACACAACTCATGACATTGCATAATAAATTAAGCAATAATAAATTTGGTTCAAGCACAGGAATTAAATAAATATCTGAATTGCATAAACAAATAAAAACATAGTCTCACAAATCATCCATGGCTGAATATCCAAGCACCTTGACTAGAAAAGGGTTTAGTTGTTCATAGCTAAACTAAGAACACAAGAAAATAAAATGAAAACTACAATCATGATGGTGGCTGGCTGCTAACTACTGAAAAACAGACGGAAGAAGAGAGAACATTCAAAAGTGAGAAACAAAAGTTGTAAAAGGTGGAGTCTGATTTCTTTATGCCATAAGGAATTTATATCTTCTCCAATTCGTAACCCTAGCCAAAATTAGTAGAAGTTTCCTAGTTAGTCTTCAATTTGGACTCTTCATTATGGCTTCCCAGCTGATGTCTGGCGTCTCCAACAAAGATCCAGCCCAAAATGGATGACGATTGGGCTTAAAAACTAGTCCATAAATTCGGCCCAGTTCTTGCTCAATACGACATGGGCATGTCGTATCTGTTTCCCGCACATAACTTTTCCAAAATATCCCAAATCGCCTGCATTACGACTCCAATCCCCACTTTGGTCTCCTGCACACATAATAAACATAAAAGCACACAAAATCACACAAATAATAAATAAACACATGCAAAATGAATGCAAACTATCCTATAAACCATACATGAAATGCAACCTATCAAATAACCCCACACTTAAACAATACTTGTCCTTAAGTATTCAAGTCATTCAAAACCTTAAGGCTTCCAACCTCTTATCACCATTCTTTCTCCCATACCCAACACTTCCTAAGCCAACAAATACAATCATAGAACCAAATAAACGATGCATGAATGATCGATCTCCTAATCAATTAGGAATGTTAACCACTTCGACATTACCCTATAGAAAGCAATAACACCCACATCATCTCTGATTTCGCTCAATCACTCATGTAAAATTTCAAGTGTAGTGTTTCTCTCAAAATCAATGCATAGTAATCCTTTCCATAGTCTTGACATAGAGTCCAATCTCTACCACTAGCTCGGATTTAAAAACTCACATCAATCAACTAGGTCTTTTAAAGGCTTGTACTGTGGCTATAGGGTTGACAAAGAAAGAAAAACCAAGAGGAGCAAAGTATGTACCAAGTAAAGAGGAGCAAAGTATGTACCAAGTAACACATATCTCATACGACACATATTGCCATAGAATTTATCACAAGTTGGCCAAAATATTCCTTCCTAACCAATCATCTTTCTCAATTCATTTATCAAGGTGTTTCTTATAAATCATAACTTAAGAAGTTTTAACATCAATTTAAAGTTGAGAGTATCAAACTCGTTTTTAAAATTGTTTTGGGGGAAGAAATCATTATTGAATCTGAATATATATTTTTCTTTTTTATTATTTTTTCTCTTTTTTCTCTTTTTTATTTTTTCTTTATTTCTTTTTTTCCCCAAATTGTTTTCTAACTCTCAAGCCTAACACCACGCAACAACTAGGAACATGACATAAACATTATACACATGAAGGATATAATTTAACAAAATAGACACATGTTATTTGGCAATTCCTCTTAGTTGGGTGTCAAATTCTAGGACTAAAGAAGAAAAAAGGATAGGGTTTATTGGGTTTTGAACATAAGGACAAAGAAAGGTCTTAGGCTCAAATGGGGACCATAAGGGATAATTCACTTGTTGGAATACTCAAAGAAATTGGAAAGCAAAGGGTTACACAAACAATGCCTTAGTTTCATCTTGATGTACTAAATGTGACTTTGATAGGAACTCAAATGTCAGATTCTGGCAGGGAACACATTATACATGCACACACAAAAGAAATATGGAGTATATGTAATGTTGTACTCTCTTTTAAGTGGCTCAAAAATCTCACGGTTAATTTTGTGTGGGTGTATGTTATTACTCCTACAAAGTGTATTTTGCCGAGGGCCTATTTGACTCTAAGTGTATTAGTCAGTTCAAGTTATATTAGGATGGGAGTCAAAATAGATCAATTAAGCTAAAAACACTTAAAGAGTTGAACTTATCAAATCACATCAAGACAAGACTATTTAAGGCGGGATTTACTCTATTATGCATGTTAATTACTGCCCATGCAAAGCTACGCTAACAATATATGCAGAAAAGACAAAATGTAATTGACGCAAAATCATAGAAACACCAGCAATTTTTTCTTTAAATATTAAAGAAAGCGATCTTCCCACCCAACACTTATAACTTACCTTGTCCACAATGTAATCAAAGACAAGACAATATAAATTAAAGGCCTGGAGTAAGGACAAAAGGTACCAGGATCATGGTGACAGAGGAAATGGAGGGGGGCTCGTTGCTGAAACTGCCATGGACTTCCCTCTTTGGTTTAAATAATTGTGTACCCCACACTTGAACTTTTCATTGTGTGTGAAAAAAATTAAACCCCATCTGTGCAACCTAAAACACCTGCCCTGTAGAGCATATAAACACTACAAAACAACGGGTAAACTTGGGGCAATTAAAATTTTTGTAGTTTTTGACGGTTATGCGAACAAAGACATATGACATGCTCATGTTGTATACCTTCCTTTAAGCACTGGCAGTTATGACGATTAATGCATTGTCACACACACATCAGTTCAAGACCAATTTTTAAGCACCGAGCACAGAATCAAAAATTGAAAGAAATCAATACAAAATGAAATAACACAAAATAAAAATCGAAGCTTAAAATAAAAAATTCCTTGGGTTGCCTCCTAAGTAGCGCCTTTGTTTAACGTCTTTGGCTCGATGGGCCATGCCTAGTAGTAGTCGAGTTTACTTACGTACTGTACCTCCAATAGGCGTGGCTCAAATCCTTCATAGAAGGGTTTTAATCTATGTCCATTAACTTTAAAAATTTTTGAAGTATCCATGCTTTGAATGTCAACGGCACCATTATCGTAGACTTTCGCAACAACAAATGGACCAACCCACTTAGAACGTAACCTACCTGCAAAAATTTTAAGAGTAAAGTCAAAGAAAAGTACCTTTTGACAGATTTTAAACCTCTTTTCAACAAACTTTTTGTCATGAAATGCCTTGGTCTTAGCTTTGTAAATCATGGCATTCTCGTAAGCGTTGTTGTGGATTTCCTCAAGCTCTTGGAGTTGAAGCTTACATAGCTGCCCTGCCTCACCATAACTTGTGTTGCACATTTTCACTGCCCAAAACGCGCGGTGTTCTATTTCCACGGGTAAGTGACATGTTTTTCCATAGACTAGTCGATAGGGTAACATGTCTAATGGTGTCTTGTAAGCGGTTCGATATGCTCACAATGCATCCTCAAGACGCGCACTCCAATCCTTACGTGAGCGGTTCACCGTTTTCTCTAAGATGCTCTTGATCTCTCTATTGGACAACTTGGCTTGCCCATTTGTTTGTGGGTGATAAGCGATTGACGCCCTATAAGTGATGCCATACTTTTTGAACAATGATTCCATAACCCAGTTGCAACAGTGGGTTCTGCGATCACTAATGATAGCTTTCGGTGTGTTAAACCTAACAAAAATATTAGTTTTCACAAAAATTGACAACCACTTTAGCATCGTTAGTACGTGTGGCTTTTGGCTCAACCCATTTTGAAACATAATCAACAGCAAGTAAAATATATTGGTTATCAAAAGACGAGGGAAAAGGTCCTATAAAATCAATGCCCCAAATATAAAAAATTTCACAAACTATAATGGGTGTTTGTGGCATCTCATTTTTGCAACCAATATTACCTGTAAATTGTCATCTATCGCATGCTTTGCAAAAGGCATATGAATCTTTAAATAAATCGGGCTAGTAAAATCCAGATTTGAGTACCTTTCTTGCTGTTCTTTGTGGTCCAAAGTGGCCACCACAAGCTGACGAATGACAGAATTGGAGGATGGAAAGAATCTCTTCCTCGGGTACACATCGCCTTATGATTTTATTTGAGCACATCTTCCACAAATGTGGGTCATCCCAGATGTAGTACTTGGCCTCACTCTTCAGTTTATGTTGCGGTGCTCTCATATAATCCTCTGGGAATCTGTATTCTGTTAGAAAATTGACCAGATCCGCAAACCATGGGTTACGACATGCTCTTGTCGTGTCGACCCGAAACAATTGTTCATCTGGAAACTCACCCGAAACCACTTCTCCAGATTGGGAATCTGTGTTTATTCGGCATAGATGGTCAGCTACAAGGTTCTCAGCTCCCTTCTTGTCTCTTATCTCAATGTTAAACTCTTCGAGCAACAATACCTATCAAATCAACCTAGGCTTTGCATCCTTTTTGTTCATCAAATATTTCAAAGCCGCGTGATCTGAATACACAATCACTTTAG
>JAOSBN010062403.1:0-13724 GCA_027563595.1 Erythroxylum suave | reverse complement strand
TGTCTTTCCGTCCACAAAAACTACTGCCGTTGGTCTATTCTAATTCTAGAGCTGGCTGTGAAAATTCCACTTCCCAAAAGCGAGTCTGTGTCATCCTCTGAAGTCCCTAAGCTAGCTGTCCCACGTTCCTCATCTTTGATTAACCAAACACATTCTTTTCTTCCTTTCTTTAAGTGTTGCCGCCTACTCTCTTTTTCAGTCCTCTTTAAAAAGTGATGCTGTTGTCTTTTAAAAGTCCCCCCCAGCTGATTGTAAGCCACGTTCTCTTCTTCCTCGTGATTGTAAAAATAAGTTCTTTTCTCAAGTATTTGCTGCCGTCACTTCCCAAAATTCAGTCTAAAGATGGTCACATTAGAAGTTGCTGTCAGTCTCTTCTCTAGTGTCTCCCCAAATTGAGTCTAGGTTTTCTCTCCTTCAATAAATGAAGTAGGCCCCCATAATAGTCTAGGTCTTTCTCTTTTCAATAAATAAAGTGGGGCCCAATCAAATATCAAAATAAAGCTCCCATGGGTCGCAAGATAATTTGACTTCGTCCAGCAAAGGGAGTTGTGTCATTCAGGCCCAAATCCCAAGGTAATAAATCTGAAATTCGTAGATAGTAATCTTCCAGTGTTGTGTCACCTTCAAAATGGTCATATTGAAATTCTTTCCGGTTCCAGATGAGTTAAATTCACTCCAAATCGCATCACTTTGGTATTTCATCACCTTGAACATACAAAGACATGAATTGAATTACCATTGAAACAAATGCAAAACATCACATAAGCCAATAAAAAGAACATAAAACACCACAATTAACAAGCACAAAATGCAAGTTAGCAAAACTCCCCACACTTGAACAATACTTACCCTCAAGTATTGAATCAACTCAAATTATCAAGACACTTTAACATCTTATCACAATTCTTTCAACCGTGCTTATCAATTCTCAAGTTAATGCATGCAGTCTAGAATCAAATAAACAAACCCATGAAGGTTGATCTCCTAATTAATTAGGAATGTTAACTGCTTCAGAAATGTCCAAGTAAAAAGTAATAACATCCACACCCTCGCAATGTTTCACTCATTCTCTCATGTGAAATTTAGGAGTTGGTGTTTCCCTAAAAATTCTAGCACAGATTTGTTCTTTCCATAAGACTGACACGAGTTCAAATCTCTACCACTAGATCAGGTTTAAAACCCACACTAGTCAGCTAGGTCTTTTAATGGGTTGTAATAGGGTTAGTTGGTTACTAAGGAAATTGAGTTGAGAAGAGTAAAGAAATGTACCAAGTAGACATATGCCAATAACTTCAGTTTTGAGTCAACTCAAATAAAAAGATTAAAACATTAAACTCATTCAAGTATACCATATCACAAATCCATCATTCACCTAACTTCAACTATAATAATGAAGTTGAACCAAAACTACCTCTCATGCATTTACTCACATAAGAATTTCCTCTTCTTCGTTTTTTTTTTTAATTTTTCTACTTTTCGCTTTCTTTTTCTTTTTCTTCTTTTCGACTTTTTTCTCTTTTTTGTTTTTTTTTGTTTTTTTCGATTTTTCAAAACTAACACTAGCAAATTCATTTCAACCAGTTATGGTTTTCTCTCATTTTTATCAACAAAGCACAATTAAGTGAACAATTTAAATATAACCCAAAGCAACTAAACATTGATATACATGATATATAATTACATATGCTTCTTGGTAATTCTTCTCAACTAGGTGCAAAAGTCAGGGCTTGAAAGAAGAAGTCATAGGTTAAAATAGGTATGTTAAAACAAAGAAAAGGTCAAGGGGGTTGAACTAGGACATAAATTTTTTCTGGGTTGGATTTTGAAAGAAAGTGGATAGCAAAGGGGTTAGACAAACAATGCCTTAGCTTCATTCTAGTGTACTAAATGTGGTTTTGAACAGAACTCATGTGAGTTTCTAGCAAGGGACAATTGTGTGCGCTCTCCGAAAGAAAACTAGAGTGCGTGTAAAGTTGCACTCTCTATCCTATGTCTAAAAATCTCATAGTGTGTTTAGCATAGATGTATGCCTATTACTCTCTAGAGGCGCAAACAACTGAAGTAGTTTGTTTAATTCCAGTACACATACTAACTCAAGTCATGACAAGACAGGATCAAGAAAAGATCAATTAGGCCAAGGTATCTAACAATTCAAGTTTCCTGAACAAAGAAGGCAAGATTGTCTAAAACATTTATATAATGCATGTATGCATAAATTAACACAAAACAGTAACAAACATGACATTAAAAACAAAAATTGTAAAACAGAAAAATCTAGCAAAATACTTAAACAATAAACATAAAATGCAAACGAACAATTATGCAAATAAAACAAACAAAGCTAAATAATTGAAACTTTCCCCTCCTTACACTTTAGACTAAACATTGCCCTCAATGTTAGCAAATGAAAGACAAGAACAGTAAAAAGAAAAGAGTGAGAGAATGTTTCTCTAAGTGATGCATTAAGGTTCTCTATCCTATTAGGGCCGAAATGACCACCACAGGCAGATGTATGACAAAATTGCAATATGGAAGAAATTTCAGATTCAGGTACGCACCTTCGCACAATCTGATCAGAACACATTTTTCATAAATATGGATCATCCCAAATGTAATACCTAGCATCATTCTTCAATTTGTGGCGCTGGGCAGATGTGATACCATCTAGGTATCCGTTCTGGGTGATAAAATTGGCCAAATCTGTGTACCATGGGTTTCGACATGGCCATGTTTAAGTCATTGCAAATAACTGTTCATCAGAAAACTCCTCAAAAAAATGGAGTTATAGAGAGAAAGCATAGGACGATTTAGGAAATGGTAAGGATTATGCTATATGAAATGAATCTTCCTAAGTACTTCTAGGAAGAAGAGGTAAATACAGCTTGTTATATTCAAAATACGGTATTTTTGCAACGTATTTTAAATAAAACTTCATATTAGTTATGGAAAGGAAGAAAACCAAATATTTCTTACTTTCATCCTTTTCGTTGCCAATGCACTATTTTGAATACAAAAGAAAATTTGGATAAATTCGATTCTAAGATCAATTTAGGAATTTTTCTAAGTTGTTCTATTATTTTTAAAGCTATATAGTTTATAGTCTTGTTTTTAAATCTGTTGAAGAATCTATGCAGGTAAAATTTGATGATGATTCTCATCTACATACGAGAGACGATTTTGATGATGAAACTCTATCTGCTCCCTTAAACAGTAACCCGATCCATCTGATAAAGTAGTACATATTTCTAAAAAATTAGCTTAATAAAATACTGGAGATATAAATCTTCTCTCCCAGAAAACCTAATTATAGGAGAAACATCAGAAGGAGTGAGAACTAGATCTAAGTTTAGGAGAAAGGCTAATGTAGCTTTTGTTTCTGAATTAGAATCAAAGAAAATTGATGAAGCTTTTCAAGATGAAGCTTGGATTTTAGCTATGCAAGAGGAGTTAAATCAATCTACTAGGAATAAAGTCTGGTCTCTGGTTCCTAAACCATCCAATAAATCTATCATAGGAACTAGATGGGTATTCAAGAATAAACTAGATGAATCAGGAAAGGACCTTCCCGTAACAAAGCTAGATTAGTAGCTAAAGGTTATAATCAACAAGAAAGAATAGATTATAATGAAACATATGCTCCTATAGTTAGGTTAGAAGCTATTAGAATCTTCCTTGCATATGTTGTTTTTCATGATATAAAACTGTTTCATATGGATGTGAAAAGTGCACTTTTGAATGGTTTTATAGATGAAGAAGTTTATGTTAAATAACCCCCTAGTTTTGAGGTCATTTATAAATGAGATCATGTGTATAAACTTCATAAAGCTTTGTATGGATTGAAACAAACACCTCATGCATAGTATGATCGTCTTATTTCCTTTTTGAATAAAAATGACTTTATTAGAGGTTAAGTAGATAAAACTTTCTTTCGAAAAAGTATTAAAAATGATTTTATTGTTGTGTAAATATATGTAGATGATATCATTTTTAGTGCAACTTCCAAAAAGTTATGTTCAAGTTTTGAGTTTCTTATGAAAAGTGAATTTGAAATGAGAATGATAGGTTAATTTAAGTTTTTTCTTGGTTTACATATTAAACAAATTAAAGAAAAGATTTTAATTCATCAACGAAAGTATATTAAAGAACTTTTAGTCAAATATAAAATGGAAAATGTTAAACCAATGTCAACTCTTATGCATCCTTTAATTGTCTTATCTAAGGATAAAGCCGGTAAGAAGATTGATCAAACTCTTTTTTGAGGAATTATTGGTTCTTTTCTTAACCTAATTGCAAGCAGACCTGACATTATGTTTAGTGTTTGTTTGTGTGCAAGATTTCAAGCAAGTCCTAGAGAATGTCATTATATTGTTGTTAAAAGAATATTGAGATACTTGGCAGGTTCTACTGATCTTTTCTTAATGTATGAGAAAGGTAAAGTTGGCTACTATGATGCTGATTATGCTGGAGACAGGATTGATAGAAAGAGTACAAGTGGAGGTTGTCACTTTCCTAGTCACAATCTAATTTCATGGTCAAGCAAAAGGCAAAGTTTAATTGCTCTATCTACTGCAGAGGCTGAATACATGCCAACCGTAAGTTATTGTTTAAAAATACTATGGATAAAGTATTAGTTAGAAGATTATGCTATCCAAATGAAGTATATAAGTTCTGGAACAATGCAAAGGTGGTAGATAACATCTTGGTAGCAGTGTTAGGCAGGTTGTCGGTGATTATCACACAAGATTCTATTGTGAGGGCTATTGAATTTCCAAATGAAGGAACAAAACTGTTCAACAATACAAATTGGATTACTCAAAGTCGCATAAATAAAGATCACATCAATCAAAAACTATATGGATAGAGTAATCCAGGAGTCAAGAAGTCTTCAAGCCTAATTCCAAAGGCTAGGGTTCTTTATTCAATTCTTCTTCACTGTATTATACCAATAGTGGGATCAAAGGATTTGGTGACAATGAATGATGAAAATTGTCTATTTCATCTACTCACACACAAATCTATTAATCTTCCGTTCTTGATTCTGAGCTACATGATAAAGGCTAAGGAGGATTATAATCTAAAGAGTGGTTCCTTACCTTATGGTATGCTGTTGACAAGATTCTTCAAAGAATCTGGAATCCTACTTGATAGAGGAAATAATCTAAAGCTGAATATTAAGAGTGCTATCAATGCCTCCACTATTCGTAAAATAGGGATTAAGACTGAAGCTAAAACGGATAAAGATTTCACACTGAAAGCACAGTCTTCAGACGATGCAGGAAAGAAGATGTTTCATCTAGAATGCAAGAAAAACCTCAATCGTCCAGAAGAATCTCAGCAGAGGTAAAAATTGAACAATCGTCTTATAAGCCACTACAAGCTAAGACAATTCCTAAAAGGAAGGAAAGTTCAGTTTAACAACCAACTCACAAAGTGTCTTTAAAGAGGAAAACTTAGATGCTCCAATCAGAAAGACCCAAGAAGTCAGCAAGGTCACCAAGATTGATGACCTTACTACAACAAGAACAAAAAAGGCAAAAAACTTTAATTATTGGTCAAGGTTCTGAAAGTGCAAAGGAGAAAAAACAACGACAACAATAGCCTACCAAAGCAATTGTCTTTATCCCTCGGACTTAATCAGAACAACCATCTGGAGAGACAAAGATAAAAATGAAGTTAGTATTTGAGCAGAAGAAGTCTCAACAACAACTCCCTTCCAAGCCAGCAGAAGAATAAAAGAAGACGAAACCAATTCAGAAAAAGAAGGTTTCGTCATCTGATGTTTAACAAAAGACACAGACTGTTAGAACTCAGTAAGTAACTTACAATCCCCCCATGAAGAAAGAAGACTTGAAGTTGAAGATAATCAAAGAATCAATTCCTGATCGCAATAGAGGTTCAGTTATCATAAGAGAACCTTCTACATAAAAAGTTAAAGTTCAAGTTAAACCTGTAACAGTAAGCGATTAGATGATACATTTTCTAAGCCCTGAAGAAAGAAGATTGTATAGTATTTTGCGAGATGAAAAGGCAGAACCATATATATTAAAGATGACAAAAAATCCTTACACCATCTACCTAATGACAAGTAGAACAATAATAAAGATTGTACCAGATGTACAACCTAGACGTCCAACACTGGTAGACAGCAAAGACAATGGAAAGAAGAAGAAATTTCTTACGAAACAAAAAGATGAACTCATGGAAGAAGAAATTCTAGTGGTGATGAAGAATATAGACGATGTATGTCGTGCAGCTCAACTTGTAGGCATCTATATTTCACATCACATATCAAGGCCATCAGGAAGTAACTTTGGCACATCTACTCAAGATGAAAGTTTCAAGGTAGTTGGGACAATTTCAAAAGGAAGGTACAAAAGTATTACAATTGAAGGTATCAATTTTTACTTAGAAACCTCTGTGCATTTACTTATTCATTTTAAACCCTTAGGTTTCATTCATTTAGTCAAAGATATCCTACACCTTCTAGGAAAACCAATTTTCAAACTACCCAAACCTAATGATCTTAACATTCCTCACCAAACATAACCTTTTTAATTACCCTCTATCACAATTATTGAATTAGACGACTCAATTAGAAAACCATCTGTCTCTGAGTATCTTCATCTACTCAGTGAAAAGCTACAAGATTCTACTGTTAACTCAGAGCTTTTGAAAAATTTCGTCAATTAGACTGAAGCTAGTCAAAAGCATAAGGAAGTTCAAGAAGCCTTAACTAAACATATTGAACAAACAGATAGCAAGGTTGATGAACTAAGAGACTCAGTGGGTGATCTTCATGACGAAGTATCACTTCTACATGTTTCTACTGAACAAGACCTCAAGACAATCTGCACTGATATTTAACATATGTTCTCTGAAATTTTAAAGTGTCCGAAATGATGTTCTTTTTTATTAATAACAAATAGGGGGAGAATAGTAGAAAGGAGAGGAAAATTAGTTTTGAAAAAATTTTATGCACACTGTATATCTTATATTATCTGTTTGAATATTATTTGATTGAATACTATTGTTATTAGTATTAATATTTTTTTATCTTCTAAAATTATTATTATTTTTATCATAAAAAAGGGGTGACTGTTACGTTAAGAAGACTTCACTTCTTCTATTGATTTTGATGAAAGTCAAATAATAATAATAATAGAAGTGTGTGAACTATTTTGATGAGTTTATGAAGTGCGCAGATAAATGAAAGTAAGACGAAGTCACAAGTCATAAGACAAAGAGAAGTCATAAAACAAAGGGAAGTCATATGACGAAGCAAATTCATAAGATGAAACGAAGACATAAGACAAAGTGAAGATATAAGCTAAAGCATACAAATCAAATCAAGACGATATAATCTACAATGACAGTTAGCTAGTTGAAATTGGTTACAGGGCTCAAATAATAATAGATCTCTAAAGATTCTACAAGCAATTCTTTTCAAGAAGATCATTGGCAAATTAGACTATAAATATCAGTGTAGTCGTAAACAAAATAACTTTTTACTTACTTTTCCTTACACGAAATAACTCTGTGATCAAGTGAGTATACTAAAAATACCCTGAGTGAAAAGAAGGAAGAAAGAGATCAAGAATACCTATAACGTGAGTTTAGAAAAGCTCAAACAATATCTTTTCAAGTGAAAGGAAGGCTAGAGCCTGAAGAGGCTAGGATAACAGATAAAGAAAACTTTGTGAAAGAGACCTGAAGAGGCTCTGGAAGAGTAGAAATAATACTTGTAAAGTTTTAAGAGATAGTGAAATCTCAGATAACTCTTAGGACTAGACCTAGCCCAAAGGTTAAGGGTGAACCTGTATAAATCATGGTGTCATATTCTCTAGCCCTTATCTCTTTAATTTCTTATTGATAGAAGAATAGATAATATTTCTGCTGTTGCATTACTTAGTGAATTAAATGAGTTATTTTGTAATTGTCCGAGTTTTTCAAGAAAATCAAGAAGATTCTAAAGATAACTATCTTAGACGATTCAACACAATTCATCCTCCCTTTTATGTATTTTACATATTATATGTGATTTTTATATTAACAAGTGATTTACTTTAAAATTTCCTGCCCATGGCTTTAAGCTAGTGGAGCATTTGTTGACTATTGAGTTTGTAGATGTACAAAAGTATAAGTGTGAGGTGTACATATATGTAGGATGATTATAATTGTTAGCATAGCATTTTGTCTTATCAGTGAAATTCTCATGTTGATATAGATTCTTTCAATTTTTATATTAAGAAAAAGAGAAAAGGAAAGAAAGAAAAAGAGAAAAGAAAAAGCAAAAGCAAAAGCAAAAGCAAAAGCAAAAGAAAAAGAAAAGGAAAAAGAAAAGGAAAAGGAAAAGAAAAAGGAAAAGGAAAAGGTTTAAATAAATATGTCTAGGAGGAAAGGCATATGATTTCAAAAGTTGTTTATGATTAGTTTCTCCTCCTAAAGTTGTATTGAATAGGTGATTTACTTATAAAGTTTATGAGGTAAATGTGGCTTTGAACAATCACTCCTTATAGTTTCAAAGTACTAATATCATCAATTTTTATAAGTGATTCCTTCTAATTGGCTATGCTTCATGTGGTTTATGGTGTGAGAGCTTGAATTTAAGTTGTGAAATATAATTATTGCAATCATTATATTTGAGGGTACCCAGTTTTGAGTGAATGTTAGCATGGACACTTGATGTTTCATTGAGTGTTACTTTTTCTTCACTAGCTTGATGACTTTTATGCTACTTTACCAAAATACATCTCACCTCATGCTTGCACATATTACAACCTTGAAAAGTCCTTTGATTTATGATTATGCATGTGAATCTTAGTGATGGAGAAATGAAATGTTATGTAAAATTGTGGAATGTCATGATCATGATGGTATTTAAGTGTAACTATAGATCTATCTTATTCTTAAACACATTTTGTCTAAGTCCACCTCTAGATTGATTAGTTTTTAAAGGTGATGAATGTTGATTGATCATGAGCAAAAGCATCGAATGTTGAAATGTTGCTATGTTTTTGAAAGATGTTTCTATTTACTTATGATTATGGATTTTTGGAAGACATGGGAAATGAGTAAATGTTTTTGGGTCTATGATTTTCATTATGATGTTTTGCCCGAGGACTATCAAAAGCTAAGTGTAGGGAAAATTGATATGTGCTTAATTGATTATACATTTATTCCATAATACTTAGTGATTAATGATATGAAATGCTTAAGACATTCACTTTAGTTCATATTTGAATTTTAGGCACAATTTGTAGATGAAAGAGCTAAAGCGAGTTGGAAGTACTATGTTGAGCCGTCTTCTTGACATTCACGATCACTTGTCTTCATGGAATAAGAAGGAGAAGGATTAGAACTAAAGGAGACAAGAAAATATGAAAAGGAATGAAGAATGACATTGTTATGGACAGAAGATACTTCTCATAGCCATGAGAACTAATTCAGGGCCATAAGAGGTGTGTCATGCCCATGACACACTTGTCATGGTGGTAACACTAGTTACATGGATATGGTAACCCATATCATGCCCATCCAAGGTGGGTCACTACTGTGAGTTCCAAGACTCACACTCAAACAAGCCTCTCATCCTTTGGAGACCTATGGAGGGAAGCCTAAAGCCATTTTGAAGGTGATATCGATGCAAAAGGACCCAGTTAAGCATTTCTCTCCATTGTATTGTTGTTCTTAGCCTCTTTTCAAATTGTTTACATTATCTTGTGTTTATTGATTGGGTATTGTGTAAGGATGATCTTGATGCTCTGTTGGATTTTTTCTCATGAGAACTCGTTGTTAGAAATTTGAATACAATATATAATAGCTGTGATTGAATTTTTTTGTGGCATCTAACGATATTATATCATTAAGGATAACATAACCTAAGTTAAATAATTTAAGCTTATATGATTGTTGCTTAGGTTAGTCTATTTTTCTCACTCATAAGGTAGCTTTCTGAATAAACTTAGAGAGTTTGTTTTAGTTTATTTGATAGTTATGTTAGTTAGCAAGCTATTCTTAGTTAACTAAGATCTAAAGAAAAACTGGGATTGGTAGAACTTGGTGTTAATCTACAACCAATAGTTCAAAAAGAGGTGTGTAGACGATAATGCACTGAAGTATGTTTAATTGAGTGTAGACCGAGATAGACCTAAAGAACCAAGACCCTAACGAATTCATCACTTTCATTATTTTCAAATGTTTTCTTTAATTTGTTTTCATTAGCTTAGTTTTATTTTATTTTCTTATTTAAAACCAAATCAAACCCTCCCATAATCTAAACACCGATTGATTTCATTTCAAAAGCTTTACACATACTCTCTGCGGGATCGAATTAGACTCACCACTGCTATGGTTGTAGGTCCAGTTATTTTGTATAGTGTTACAACACTAATAAGGAGGATTAAAGTACAAATTAGAAGTTACATAGGGAGCAATCACTAGTGGTTTATTAATTGGCTTTATATTCGATAAAGATGAATTCCTTATATTGAAAAAGGCCCTTCAAATACTCAATTAAAGGTTGCTTCAACTTTAATTTCAATTAATTTACCAGGTGTTGTTAAAATAATGGTCATTACTACTAAATGTTACCATAAGTTTAAGGAAAGAGTGGCATCATCAATCATTTTGCTAGGTGCCATTTACCTAGAGACATAACATTTATCCTTATTTCTTAGGTTATAATGTTAGATTAAACTTCATTAAAGAGTCAGGATTTAAGGTTTTGTAAAATATGGCTCAGGTGGCTCCAATTGATTCCCAAAGTAAATTTTTTCCCAATTGGATTCCAAATCTAATAATAAGAGGATTTTTATGGATTTTAGGGGTAAGAAAGGAATATTTTATATACCATCAAACCACAATCTTTATCTAATCTATGGATCTTTAAAGTTTCAAGTACAGAATAATTAAAATCAACGTCTAATCAAACCTTAGTGTAACTAATTCTCCTCAGCCCAACAATATGTTTATAATGACACAAAGGTTTTTCAAGGCAGTTCGCTAGGTATTTAAGTCCTATAATGGAATAATACTTTAGCGGGATAGAATGGAAGGTGTTTCGTACCTCTTTTGCAAATTCCAAACTCGGTTTCATTTGAGAAGTAGTGATTTCCTAGTTAAGTGCTCAAGATTTTATTTTAGGACTTTCAACATATTAGATACATCAGTGAACCTTAATTGAAGACATTCTTCCTCAGTAGCTAGAATCAGTTTTAATCCTAACTTTTTCTATTTTTCTTAACTTTATCATCAATTGGGAAAAAAAGGGTCTCTTGTTAATAAAGTAGCCAATTATGGTAACTAATCATTAAGCTTCTCTTGCTTTAAGCATTTTAGTAGTTGGTGAGACTATTGAGGAAATGTCCTCCAACCCTTTTGGGATTCTTAGGTGAAGATCACCATCTATCTAACTCTACGTTCTTATAAGGACTCCATATCTTAAGATATAATAATTGAAGATTAAAGGGGAGGTTTAGATGTATTGAGACATCATAAATTTGGAAGGAAGGGGGATTTGAAAAATAGTATATTGCTAGAAGAAAGACTGCATTCTTAAGAGTAAGATGGGAGTAACTAAAAAAAAAGTTAGGAGAGTGAGAGGATTGCTTGGCCTGATTTTAAGGATGTCTTCAAAGAAATTAAAAATAAAGGGGTGGATGATTTCCTTCCATTAAATTTGATTTCATTAAAAAAAATCAGCTTTTGACTTAGGCAAAAAATGCTTATAAATGACAATTAACCAAAAAGGTTAATAATCAATCTACCTTTAATCTAGAAAACTTAAACAAGAATTAAAATATCGATTTATGCATAAAAAACAGTAAGAAAGGAAAGAAATTCTCTCATTATGAAAAAAAAGAATACTCACTTTTTTATAACTTTCATGCAATAGAGCATTCATCTTGTATTGCTTTCATGCATTTTTATAGATACAGTTAATCACTAATTTTAGCTTTTATTTTATCACTTTCCATACCATATGCAACAAACAACTATGGGGCGCTGCATCTTAGTGTGTCCTCATATTCCTTTGTTAGGTCAGGGGTAACTTAAAAGGTTTTTAGGGGTCAATAGGTGTTTCTAGGCATACGATACTTAAACTAGTGCAGTTTCCTAATTTCCATGTTTTCTATAAATAACTTTGCAATATTCTGGTAAGTCTCCTTTTAGGTCAACTTTTATCCAAATCTTTTTAAGCCTATCCTTTGTAGAGGTGACTAAGGTTCAAGAGAGCAGGTTAGGAGGCAAGGGAAAGGAGGGGTTGGAAAATAAAAACCAGTAGTAAAGGAGATGTAAATGGATAACAAAAATTAGGATTAGGAATGAAAGAATGATTTACAAGGAAAAAAACATCTTTGACAAGAGAGAAAAAGGAGCATCTCTCTTATTAGTTGGGAAATAAAAATATTTGGACCTTTTTTCATTTGGTACCTCTAAAAATGTTATCATAAACATGTAGCTCAGAACTTATGAAATAGTGATTCAATACCGAAGGCAGTTGCAGTGGTACCACTCTAGCTATGTAGAGTAGAGTGCTACAGAAATGGATAGACAAAGTATAAAGAATAGTTGAACAAATATGAAGCATATAGGTGGACCTCTGGTATTTATTCAGTTCTAAGTCTATGAGATAATATTGTTATTATCTCATTCTTGTGATTATAAGAATTAATGAAAAACAAGAATTCGGATTACACTTCCTTGGACTCCACAACAAAATGGAGTAGCCAAAAGGAAGAAAATGACTTTTATGGATATGGTGGCCTCTAAGTCTGTTAATTCTATGCCATATGAGTTATGGTAGAATACCCCTAACTTCAACTATCTGCGTCCTTTGGGATGTGCAACTTATCTACATGTTATAGATCACCATCTTGGGAAATTAGGCCCTAGAGGGAGGAAGTGTGCCTTCCTTGGTTATTTGGAGCATTCTAAGGGGTATGTGTTCTTAGACGTAAGTCATAAGATTGGAAATGTCTTTGAATAAAGAAATGCCAACTTTATTGAGGATGAGTACCCTAAAGTTAGTGAAAGTTATGATTTAGATGCGTTAGTTGAGACCTTTGTGCAAGGTCAGTCTAGTGTTTTGAAAGCACCATTGACTACACCTTCCGTGGTGAAAGTTCCTCAATAAGAGGCATTTCAAGTGCCTCTTGCATCCCCACTTGTTAATAAACAACAAGAAGAAGTTCTTGATGAACAAGTTCAAATGGGAGTTAAGGGAGTCTAGGAACCACTTGATTAGGTTATAAGGTAAGATAATGATAAGCCTCCTAACATGCTAATTTGAGATGTTCAAATAGGCAATTTGGACCACCAAAAGAATCGTGGATTTTGAAGGGAAGTGAGGGAGTCCAGGAACCACTTGAGCAGACTATAAGGCAACATCATGATGTGCCTCCTAACATGCCAATTTGAGATGTTCAAATAGGCAATATGGACTACCAAAAGAATAATGGATTTTGGAGGGAAGTGAGGCAAATTTGATGTCATCTGAGATTGATGAACGAAGTAATATGCAAGAAGCTCTTGAAGGTGTTCACAAAGAGAAGTGGCTAACGACAATGTAAGATAAGATGAACTCGATGCAACTCAATGAGGTTTGGGACTTAGCTAAGTTACCTCTTGGCTAAAGGGCTATTGGGAACAAGTGGGTTCTCAAGATAAAATTAAATTCTGATGGTACTATTGAAAAACACAAGGCCTGATTGATGGCCAAGGGA
>JAOSBN010062396.1:0-13725 GCA_027563595.1 Erythroxylum suave | reverse complement strand
ACACAAATATCAGCTGTGTTGTCAATAGCTGATATGACACGAGCAGCGAGGTAGATCTTCTCCCTGTATACGAATCTGTTAGTTGTTGAATTTCTTCTGAAATGTACTTGCGCCGGATCGGCTTTCATGTTGCAGATATTTGCCTAGTATCCATGACTCTTCAAAGTGTCTACATACCAGGTTTTCGAAATGTTGATAAGGTTGACACCATCTGGTCTTGTCTTCCACAAGTATGGCTCCATGTGCACCTGCAAGTTCTTTGATCCCAAGTGACATTGTGCTGCCAGGAGCATCTCAATGTCCTGAGAGGTAGGGTTGAAGATAGCTGGGAGATTCGATGGGCTTGCCATTTTGACGGTTGTATGTTCTCGTTGGCAAGAAAGGAGGAAAATGGTTCTGCTGATCAAGATCTTGAAGTCGTGGTGGGATGCGCCAATGATGTTGGAATCTGTTTGTGTGCGCAATCGCAGTCGAACTCTTGGCAACGATTTTCGCGGGCCATCTGATACAAGGCTGGAGCTCCGGAAGCATAGTTTATCCGAGATTGTCCAGAGCCTTACGGCTATCCCAAAAGTTTCGCGACAATACAAGTCCATCCAGCTGCAAGGAGTGATTGTCAAATCACCTAATCTCTACAGCAATAACATGCCGCCAAGGACGCCCTCAGCTGTTTCTAACAGCATATGGAACCGTACGTCGATAGGATAGTTAAAAATCTGTGTACTGAATGTGTTGCAGTATCGAGTCTTCTTCAAAGCTTGCCCTCGTCAACTTCGACAGCAGCACTCACAAAGTGCTCGGCCTGTCTATTTTCCACCACAGCCCATCTCGAACAAGAAAGGATAAGGCGTCACAAAAGAAAATCTCAAGATCCATACCGCGAAGCTCAGGCTCGACAACGTAAAAATGCAAACCTCGCTCGTCAGAAGGTACTACAAGCACAACGACAAGCAGCATTGGGCGACCCGGTGCGCTCTACACCAACTCCATTCGTTCAGTCTCTTAGAACACCACGCTCTTCCACAACTTCGGCGTCATCTCCGGCCGCGAACGAGGAACATCTCAACTTCTACCTGACCCCCGACTCGATGACCAAACAGCTCGCGCACTCCAAGTGGCTTACGGAACCGATCCCAGAATCCGAGCTTGCTGGCGGAACGACAGCAGACAGCGTCGAAGCAGACACAAGACACAAGCGAGCGCACGAGGCCCAGCACGAGAACGCCGAGCGCGCCCTTCAATCCATAACCTCTCTGGAGACAGGCTCAAGCAAGGACAGAACCCGAGTCAACATCCAACGCTGCATCGCCGAATTCGGCCGCCACAACACGGAACTCTTCCTACCTCCCAAGCCGGCACCCCTTTTACCCACAGGCGCCAGCCCACCACCGCCTATGTCCGAGTCCGAAGCGGCTGCCGCAGCAGAACTGGCCGCGCTACCTAAACGCGTCGGCGCTGACACGGGCTCGTCCGAAGTGCAAGTCGCCATATTGACGGCGAAGATCAACGTCCTGGCGGACAACTTGGGGAAGAAGGACAAGCACAACAAGAGGAATCTACGACTGTTGGTGCACAGACGGCAGAAACTGCTCAGCTATCTGCGCAGGAAAGAGCGTGGTGGACCCAGATGGGCTCATTTGGTCGAGAAATTGGGGATCAATGATGCCATGTGGAAGGGCGAAATCAGTCTGTGATTCTGTAGGTGCTGAGTGTATCAATTGTCTAGGTTAGGGTGTCAGTACGAACATCAAGAATTCCTTGTAAAGAACTAAAATGTATATTCGTATTGCGAGGACGCAAGGTCATGCAGATTAGCAATATGTACAACTATCTCGAAATCATCTGATGCGGCATTGCAGATCTGTTATGTACTAATCGAGAGTGTTGGGCCGTTCATCGTAATCTTCTGCTTCCTCATGGTCTGGCTGGTCCGTACATCGAACGTGGAAAATGTATCCGTTGCCGCGCCATTGACTCAGGAGCACAACGTGAAATCCGTCACGTTCACAACCGGGGTCTGAAAGTCTGGCAGACAAAGCTCAACTTCCTCTCCAAGCAAGAATATTCCACTCGCCTCACCAAAGACCCTACCATACTCATAATTGGTAACGTTGATGAAGTCGTCGTAGATTCCCTCCTGCTTCATTTTCGCAGCGACAAAGTTGCCAACGCCTCCTAGGAGAGCGACGATGGTGGTGACTTTGCTGTCCCATGACACGAACGCCGAGATACCAGTCCCGTCCCGTCGGAGCGATTCCGTGCTGCCGTACGGATTTTGCATACCTTTCGAGTCCAGCATGTTCTTGTACCACACCAAGCCAGCACTCTCGTTGAACATGATGGTCGGGAACACGGAGTAGGGGGTGATCACGTCCAATCTCTGGTCTTGCTCGGACGCGATAGATGGGATGCCCGCAGCAGAGATGTAGGTATCAATCTGGTCGGTCACTGGATCTGTGATGTCGTTGACCGACGCGAACATTCCGGCATTTTGGCCCATTATGCGAGAGTTGCATGTTCGAACCCGTTCTCCGTTGTGGAAGACCCTCCTGACTATGTCGACTTCAAGGTATGGCATCTCCAAGACCTTCCATTGTTCGTGGCTGCTGAACCAAAAGCCTTCCTGCACTGTGATAGGTGTTTCGCTAGGCGGTTGAACGGGAAGGCCGGTGTAATTCGTCAGTTCATGGACGCTGTATGTTGTATTGACCGTTGACCCGGTGTAGTTGACAGCCCTTAGTTGAGGCCTCTTGAATTCCCAGAGGGCGGCTTTGTCAGTCGCGTCAAGTCCGCCGAAGAAGTAGAGCCACCAGGTGAACAACTCACCCTCATATGGATCGTTCAGGACCGCGGTATCACCACCCTCACAAGTATAGTTTTGACTCGGCGCAGTGGGCGTTTGTGTCTGGTTCAATGTGGCGACTGCACAGACTCGACCATCGCCTAGATAGAAAATCTAGCAACATCAGCTATTCGCTCATCTGCCACTGATTCACGTACTCTTGCTGCAGTCTGTTTCGTATAATTGAGCCATTGTTCCCACGCATCGCCTAGCTGCTGGAATTCTGTTCTATTCGACGAATGTAAGACATGCACGAGACCATATACGGCCCAAATTAGTTCTCCATTATCCAGAGCAGGGACTCGGTTGACCCAGTCGCTGGTAGGGCGGATGTCTGTCTCGTTGGCCAGGAACCAGGGCAAGACGCCTCCGAAGCCCGGAAATGTCTGGTTAAAGGTCAGGTAGGTCTGGAGCTTGGTGCTGAGGATGGCTGCAGCCCACTCTGGAGCATCAGAGGGGTTCTGCGGATAGACAAAAGCAGCAGCCTGTCGATTTCCTGCGATGGCGTGCGTATAGACCATAATCTGCAAGGACTGTACCTGTTTAGCCGCGATGTGCTGCCCACGGGTGAAGCTTCCGGCGACTCACTTCCTTACTTGCGGCACTAAAATTGTGCCTCTGGGCCAGATCAACCAATCCAGTGGTCTGGTTGAGCAGACTGCCATCATACGTCATGCCATTCTGCTGGTTATAGGCAGCCAGACTGCCATGGAACTGTCCCTCCCAGTAGAACACATCGTCGACGAAAGAAGACGAGTTGGCGAGGATGGCGGACGACGAGTAGAGGGGGGAGAAGCGACACTGGCTGTGGGCAGCAGACTGGCCGCGGACGAGATGCAGCCAACCTGACAGGAGGGCGAACAGCGCACCCGCCGAGCAGAGCATGGTGGTGACTTGTCAGATGAGTGAGACACACACCGTGGAGAAGACGCTGCAACGAGCAGAGGTCAGTATGCCTGGACTCCCATCGAACATGCCACTGCGTCGGTCCTTGTCAGTGTCCCTGGTGAAGCTCGGAACGACTGAGGTACAGCTCTCAACTTGGCCAAGCGTTCGCAAATCTAACGTCACCTCCTCCCTCCCTTCGCTTGAAGTTGTTATTCATCTGCTAGATTACGGCCGCACTTGACATGCCAGCGTTTTACGGTTGCGCTGGACCCTGTACTCGAACGCTGATGAGAAAGTGGTCGAGTCGGTTCTTCTCACCACGGAGCGTCGACAAATGTACATCTCATCTCCCATCACCAACACAGCGGCTCGAGGCAAACAATGGCGCTATCACCGGTGCCAAGCTGCTCCAGGCAAAGGTACCATGGATTTCAAGCACGCGTGAACCACAATGAGGTTTGGTTATACTACTTGACCGTGACTGTGGTCGGCATGGCTACTTGCTATGGCAACAGCGTGATTGCTGGAACACCGCATTCAACCACCATCCGTATTGTAGCCACTTCCCAAGGTCGAGACAGAAACTGAGGTGATTTGAAAGCTGGAAATGTTGTTCCCGACCTTGTGATTGGCTCTACCCACACTCGCCCGCAATCTTGGGCACGGCCAGGTCGGAATTATACTTCCTCCTCGCAGAGGATGGCAGATGGCATGGAGAATGCATCGCGGCATTGGATCTGTTTTCTCCTGCGACGCGCTGGTCTAGGTACCGAACACAGCTTCAGTGGCGAGAGCTGCGCGAAGAATCTCCAAACTTCTGCATCACTTGTTGGGAGGTCTGACGACACTGCTCTCAAGCCTCACTGCGACTCTCGAGGCAGCCCAACGCCGACCGCTACGGCTGCTGCCTCGGACGCGCTCGCGAGACACCTACTCCACAGACCGGCGAGCCCACACGGTCTTCACACTGATTATCAGATATCCTGACACAAGCAACAGCTACCGGCACACAAAAAGTCGGCAAAGTATCCTCCGTCCGCACAGAAGATTTGCTCCCCTCACCAAGTCCTTCACGCGCAACGGAAGCAGATGCAAGATAGTATTACTGAAAGTGGGGTGCAACTGACACGTTCCATGCACAAATTGGAGGCTCTTGCGACCGGTCTACCATTCCAATCATCCATATGGCACAACTATGCCGGGCGACAACCCGCGAACGAGGGCAATCCTGCCGCGGG
Source organism: Erythroxylum suave (assembly GCA_027563595.1). Lineage (NCBI taxonomy): Eukaryota > Viridiplantae > Streptophyta > Magnoliopsida > Malpighiales > Erythroxylaceae > Erythroxylum > Erythroxylum suave. The sequence goes on along the minus strand of JAOSBN010062396.1, from coordinate 8,757 downwards.
CTACTGCGGATGGAAGCATACGTCCAACAACTCAAGGCCCAACAACTCCCACTACAACCACCACCAGGGCTGTGACAACTTCATCCACAAGAACGAACATCCGAAGTGCCTGCCTTGCATGCCGACGAAGACGGAGTAAAGTAAATCATAGACACAACCTGGCAGAAAAAGTTTGAGCTGACATGTCGGCAGTGCACGGGAGGCAATCCATGTAGCCGGTGTCGTGCCCTTGAGACGGAATGTACATATAACGAGTTACAAGACGGCAGGATGCGAGCGTTGCGAGAAAAGAACAAGGAAGAGTTCGACATTCATCGAAGAGTCGTCTATGGCCTGTTTCGAGTAATCCGCGAGGGCAAGGAGCAACCCATACTAGATTTGATACGAAACAATGCATCGTTCGAAGACATCGTAACCGCCATCGACGAGCTGGGTTATGACACTCGTAGCGAAAGTGCTTCGGAAACCCCTGACTTTTCAACATCATCCGCACAGGGGTCACAACGCGAGCGTGCACTGAGTCAACAGTCGAACATCCAACCAGATTTTAGTCTCACGTCGTTCGAAAAGGCGCCAGACACGACACTTTCTCCTCTCTCAAATGGAGTGGACGCGATGGAATCGTCTTCACTACGGACCAATTCACTTCACGACAACGTCCCTGATTCGCCTACCAACGTTATGGGCTACAGACATTTGCTTAAGCCTTTGCACAAAGACGATGAGCTCAATCACCCATTGAACAGTGTGTATATCGATTTCCGAAATCTTGCGAGAACACTGATCTATCAGCAAGACATACCAGCCACAAGCATTCTTGGAGAGGGGAATGTTGCCTGTGGCGATCTGTTCAGATCTGATGCCTTGCCTGGTCGGCTGGGAGTTGCGACGTGGGCTTCTGCGATCGTCAAGAGCGTACCAGGGCCAGACATTCTTTTCCGCCTCGCTTGGCTTTGCTACATCACACGCTTCATGAGAGTAGGTTGCCAATAACCAACGTTGAAGTTAAGCTAATTGAAACAGTGGACTGTGCAATCATCCTCGGAGCACTTCCAACTTATGCCTGCAGCCATGATGCCTACCGACATGCAGATCTCCGTTGAACATGCCCCGGTGATCGATCTGATACCTATGTGAGTACAACAGAGTTGATCTCCAGGCTGTATCCTGACCAGAGTGTTGCGACCAGACCACAAATACGCGATCTTACCATTCAAAGGAGTCGAGATTTTCTCAAAGTTCTCGAGGTATGTGGGGCAACAGTCCACTGGACCGAGTCAATCAGCGATGCAATCAACCACAACCCCATAACAGGAACTCTGACTGTTTCGACAAGATTTGAGAAGCACGTCTCAAACGTGAACAATCTTTGTTTTGGCAGGAGGATCCTCGACCTGTTTCCCGAGCTTGAGGGCGAGCTCATCGTTGCTGAGCAGGATCAGCTACTGTCGGTGTCAGCCAATACTACGCCTGGTCCGCAAGTGCTTGACCTCGGCACAGAACCATAGATGAGGTAATCTACGAGCAGCGCGTTGAACACATATCACACAGCTCAGCAAAGAGCAGTAGGCAGGGAACGGTGCACAGGCAGATCAGTCCGACGCAACCTGCCCCGCATTCATGGCATAGAAACCTCGCTGCTGCGTGCCGCAAGACAGTCACACAATCTAGGACGATAATCTTGAGGGACGTGGACAAGAGGACGGAGCTTCTCATCCGTCGGCTATTTCTCGGACTCAGATCCGTGTTCTTAAGATTCAGCCTGATTGAACATCGCAGATCAGTCGTCACAGCACTGCGTAAATATCAGTGATCGGTCGTTGTGTACGAACCTCTCATGTTGTACCGTTCAAGATTAGGAAACACCCCTTCCACCATCGACATCGAACGCGGCACCTGTGACGTAGCTGGCAGCATCCGATGCCAGGAAGCACACCATGTTTGCCACATCCTCCGGCTGACACATCCGACCGAGCGGGACCGTCCCAAGCACTCTCTTACGTCCTTCTGGAGTATCGTTGCCACCGAGAACTCTGGGAAGCCTAGTGGAATGTCAGTCGCCTCCTGTCATTGGCGAATTGCTCTGTCCAGACTCACATAGCAGTCTCACCAACAGCAGGCCTCACACAATTGTACCGAATCTTGTCAACAGCATATTCCGCCGCCAGACCCTTCGTCGCCTATCGAACAGAACAATCGAAGTCAGCTGTGTCACACAACCACATGGCACAACAGAAAATGCACCAACCACAGTCACAGCGCCTTTGCTGCTGGCATACCACACGAGATTCGGCCGAGGTCTCGGTTCCGAAATACTCGAGAGATTGATCACGTTGCCCTCGATCTTGTTCTCCTTCCAGTACGGCACCATGACCTTGGTGCTCAGGTACAACGGCTTGACGTTGACCTGGAAACACTTGTCGAAGTCCTCCTCGGCGACCTCGTGACTCGGCGCCGCGACGTGCACGACCCCGGCACAGTTCACGAGGACGTCGACCCGGCCGAACTCGTCGAGCGCAGCCGTCAGCAGCTCCCGCCACGACGACTCGGACGTGACGTCGGCCGTGTGCGCGACGCAGGTCCCCGACGGCGCGGCCGAGGCGGTCTCTTTCACCGTCGCCGCGTTCATGTCGACCGCCATCACTTTGGCGGACTCGCCCACGAGTTTCTTGACGATGCCCCGCCCGAAACCGGCGCCCGCGCCCGTCACGATTATGACCTGCTCATCGGTCGAGAGTCAGCTTGCATTGTGCGTGTAAGGACTTGCTTCGTCAGATCGAGCCGAGACAGAGCGCGAGACGGATGGGAGTGTCAGGGATGAAGCGACACAATCACAACGTGGACAGGCCGGTCGGCCACGACGAACTCGAGTTCTGACACTATGACGTTGCGCGCGAAGGATCGAAAAGGTACGACTGTCACGTTGTCTAGACCACGCGCAGTCTCCTGACTCAACGAGCACCGACATACCTTCCCATCAAGCTGACCCATCTCACCAGCCAAACACAGAAAACCGCGGGCAATTCCTCGCCGGCGTCACGCGAACACAGAGAAGCGACGGGTCTGCACGTCAAAAGTAGAGAAAAAGGATTACAATTCTGAATATACAACTCTCTAGTAATAAGTAAAAGTCTAGTCCGATGAAGAGAAAAGCAAGACGAAACTGGACTCTTGTGTTTCGGTCTCGCGACCAAACCCCACGGGCTGGGAGGTGTATATCCGACGTCTCCTCGTGTGGAGAAGGCCAACTGTGAAATGTTGGAGGGGCACGGGCTGTGAAGGTGTGCTCGTCATACTGTGGATGGTGTCTGTGCGGAGGTCGCACCGTTCGGATCTGCCCTTCCGTGCGGTTGCGGCTGCGACGGTGCCTGGCGCGTGTCTGTTGAGTTTGGACGGTACGAGTGGGAAAGTCCTTCGTGGTGATGACTTCCTGGTCGCTGCGCCGGCGTTGCCCTGTGTTGCCGTCGTCGGTACGAGTGTGACCGTGTCGGTCGTTACTCGTTCGGTGCTGGGACCGCGTCTGCCGTCCCACGCCGTGTCGATGTTTGAACGTCCCGTCCTCGAGGACGAGAGCAGTCAAGGTGTCGTCTCATAGACGGCTGTGGGCGGCCGCGGGACTGCGCATATGAGCGATTAAACTACTTGTCTAAAGGCTCGGTGGTCGTGGTGGTAGCTCACCTCATCATGCTCCACATCTCGTAGATCTGACAGCTGTCCAGTTCTGTGGGGGCAGCGTCGCCAGCGAGTTCTGTGCGGCGAGTGGAAGATTCGACCGGGAGTTCTACCGCGTTCTTCCTGAGGAGCGACCAGCGTGGACGGCTTTGGCGGGAGGGTCTGACAGGTTCAATGGCTGGAGCCTGTCCTTCTTCCGCCGACTTCTCGGGACTTGACGGTTTGGACGGAGACTGTGTCCTGGCTGCAAGTTTTCGTTTCCTTCTCATGCGGCGGAACACGGCCCAGATGACGACGTTGAGGACCAGGAGGAAGGTGACTGTGACTCCGATGACTGTCGCGATGATCGATCCAGTTGATCCTGAGTCGGACACCGTCACGTCTGTGGGCGTGGTTTCGTTGAATCTCCTGCATTCCAGACGAGCAGTGGTATCGTAAGTTCTCGAGTCTGAATGGTTGTCGATGCATTGTAGAGCTACTCTCGTTCAGCGCGTGGACTTGAAGAGGTTCGTGAAACACCATACCTGTAGCTGTAGATATTAGCATCAACAAGGCGCACAGACTCATCGCTCGCGTGTCCATGACATTGACCTGCTGGCTGTAGCGGCCTGGTGCTGGATATGTATGCCCAAAGCCATGTTGACAGAGGGGGCAGACCTGTTGACCTTATCAGAAATACGTCCAGACGCCCCCATGTAGCTTGCGACTACCACTGCAGTCGAGTGCGATGCTACCCTTCCACGGGCGGCCTATAAGTTTCCTGCCACACCCACTGCCCTCGGTCGTGGGCTGCAGTGTGTCAATCAAGTATTGATCCACGATACATTACATACAGTGACCAAAGCTTTGTTTGCATGGTCTTGAAACGTGGTGGCTGCTTTGAAGCCTGCTATTCGCCAGCTTGTTGGGCAATCGCGCCCCCTTTACCCTTCTTGGTGGCCAGCGTCCGAAGTCGCGGGATCGTCCCGCTCCAATGTCACCCACTCTTCTATCACTCTTCTATCCAGCCTTCTAGTGTCTCTCGCACCTGCTCAAGTTGGTAGGGCTCTGCACTGCAGTCTGCAGCCACAGCTTGTGAGAAGGAAACCAGTGCGCTCGGCTGCACGACACATGGGCCATCCTGGTACGGTAACTTCCACCTTCAGGCAGATCTCATGCAGTGATCCGCCACCACGCGGGGGGCACACGTTCCCAGTATCTGTCTGCCGGCTGCTCCGGCGATCTTGCTAATATCGAGTGCCTCTCCGTTCGGTTACAGCCTTCAGACCTCCCTGTTCGTAGGCCATTCCTGAGGCTGAAACATTCCTGGTGCAAGCCACGCAGACCAGAGCGGTTCCTTGACTGGAACTCACGATGGAGAAAACGGTGATGCCGCAATAGGCAAGAATGTATCTTTCCATTACAACCCAAAATTTAGCCAATCGTCAGCATGACTCGGCCCTACTTCTTCTAAGATCCCAGTTTCTGCAGATCTCTGCGCTTTTCTGAACTCAACCATATCAGTGTGCAGGTGACGGAACACCAAGGTAGTACTGGTGGACACCCCACAATCCACGTGCCTGGCAAAATAGGGCGAAAGTGCAAGCTTCGCTGCCCTGTCTGCCCAGTGATTGCCGCGATCTGGTGAATGACCAGGTACCCACCGCAGATGAACGCGGACATTCATGAATCTCAAGCTGTCAATGAAGCGTACTGCCCTAAGAGCAAAGAGTCGGCCTTGTCTGCCTCTTTTCTGTTTGATCCGGCGTTGTTTAGCCGTGAGCCCATCAAGTCTAAGTTGTCGAAAAACTGCTATGGCACCCTGTGAGTCAGAGAATATATTGGCCATGGTTGGCATCCTGTCAGGCGTCTCTTCCTGGAGCTGTTGGCACTCCTTGTGGGCAAGTTTGATCGCCTCGACTATGGCTAGCACTTCGATATCGTGAGGATGGCGGACACTGCGTGCCACATAACTGCAATGCCACCAATCGGACTCAGGTTGAGCCTTACCTGGACAAAGAGGGCGATGTGCTATGCCGATACCACCGCAATCGACACGTTTTATGCCTCCTGGGCCTGTTGTCGCTCCATCAGTCCAGAAGGACAGCTGCTGTGATTGATTTGGATGCAGATGCGCCCGACTGGCTTGACGTGAAATATCGAGGGCTTGATCGCGTTGGTCAATAGAGGTGTATGGCAAGTCTTTCATCCATGGGTTTTGACATTCTTGCCAGATTTCGAGAACGATGTCGTTGCCAGGCTCTGGTAATTTTTCCGTAACCAGTACAGGATAAATTGACATTTTGCAGTCTTGATTTTCATATGAAACAGTTTCGTTGCCTGGAGCAGTAGCGTTAGGGCGGTTTAGGGACAACTGTTCTTTGCTCACTGAAGTTATATCCATTACGGTTGCTGGTTGTTGACTGCAAGACTGGACGAAATTTATGTCGATTGAGATAGGCGCGGCATGATAAATATAATTGCAGGCCAGCAGGCTCTTTTAAGTTTTGCGTTATGACTCGCAGGTCTTCTGGGACGGAGTGCTGTCTGGATGTTTCTTGGGATGGCGCTCGAACCATGTTTAACCAATACTCTGGGAGCCTTGGTTGACGACAGCATATTCTGGCGAAGCGCCAGATGCCGGACTTCGGAAGATTTCTGCGTTAGCAAGAATCTGACGATCTACCTGTAGACAACTGGACTCGTTATGATATGAGCGCGCAGTAAGACATTGTAATCTTGAATGCTACCGACTCTCATAAATGTGCGCACGAGTCGCATTGTTCGTTGAAATGTCGAGGACAAAGCATACACATTCGTTGTGAAAAGAATCTGGTCGTGGCGCTCTACCGTCCTCGTATACTTGCCAGCGTTCTACATGACTGCGCAATTGCCCTCGCTGAAACCACCTTTCTCGGTCGTCGTTAACGCGGCAGTTCTTGTGATGTCCTCGAGTGCCTCCCACATCAAGTCGCCTGTCAGTGCACTACACTCGGCGTACCTGTCACACCTCATGTGTTGAGCGGCTCTAAGTCCCTCTTCAGGTATCACACAGACATATTGCTCTTTTTTGTCCCGAGTACTATCACTGTTGCGTTGGTCTGTCACTGTACCTACCTCTTTACCGCCCATGTCGGCCACATAGGCTGTTCCTTCTACAGTCTCCTTCTTGTCGGTCCTCAAGTCTCGCTTGAGACCTATCAGCATGATGGGCACGGTCAATCTCAGTTCTCTCTCATATCTGTCTGCAAACTGCTTGCGCCAGTAGTATTGGCAATTGTACAACGACTCTCTGGAATCAATGGCATAGCAAAATATTACAAAATCGATCTTGCCCGGAAGCGGGTCAACGAAGAGGGTAGATTCGGAACGATGGATGACGATGTTGTAGGGGCGGTTGAAGAGCGTTACAGCGAACGAGGATGGATTTGGTACATTCGATGAAGCAGGGAGAGGTGATCTCGCATGAGAAGCGTTGTTGCCCTGAAGGCGTCCGTCACGGACTCGAGGAAGTGCCGACAGAAAAGTCGACTTGCCGACACCTGGTGAGCCGAGCAACAGGATGGTGATGTTGGGTGTTGGACGCTGCGGTCGGACCACCTTCTCGTATGGTGGAGGAGGAGACTGTTCTGCAATTGCTGCCATCGTCGTGCTGATGAGTCAAGTTCTCTGCAGGGTCAGTTGTTCCATTCCTGGGCGGCGCTTTAGTAAAGACGCATTCAACATTTGTGTGTAGAGCGCAGGCGCAGATAAGAATTGGCGAGATTAAGGGAAGTGCAGCTACTGTACAAGGCCCACAAGTCACTCAGCAGCAGCGGGTCTGCCTGTACGATCAATGAGCAGCAGCTTTCACGCCTCAATTTGATCGAACTTGATCTGGCAATGTCCGAAGCTTACACAGCAATTAAACGACAGTGCTTGACTGAGTGCAGGCAGTGCAATTCTCTTCGAGTACCGTCCAGTACATGCAGCACCGAAGCTGCTGTGCCGCACGTTAGGCGCAGACGTGGCGCTGGCGCAGCAGCTGCCGTGCCTTGACTTTGGTGTTTGCCAATGCCAGCATCCTCACCTTTCCCGTACCCAGAGAGGCTTGCTCTTCACTCTCGACTCTGGCCGATACGCATACGAGCTTACTGCAGACGATGCCTCAAGGTAAGTCCCAGTACGCTCCAGTCGCCTACCGAGGGTTGTGCCAAAAGTTCTCGTCAGAACGCCATCAGGCTGAAACACACGCCTTGGTCCTTTTCCCATTTGCTGAGCGTTCTCACGTCGCCAATCGCGCTAAGTGCGTGAAGCAAGCCACGTCCGACTCGTCTTCGAGGATCGCACACTAACACAGGTTGGCCGCCGCATCCTGATCCCATTCCAGGCAAGCTGCCATGACCAATTCTCTTGTCCTGCCTTAGGAGCATTACTAGGACACGAGGTGTTCTGTTTTTGTCCCACCCACTGCGGACCGATGCCATCCGCCTATTAGGACGACGCCCTTCTTGCGCCCCTGGCGTTCTCGAATCTGCTCGTAATGCACCACTTCAATCCCTATATGAGATCACGACCGGCCTCGGCCTGGGCTCGTTATCTATGTTTCACAAGCAAACCTGCTACTTGTGCCTCGACAGCACGACGATCTTTTCCTTTGTTCATTGCCCCATCGTATACCTACCATCCGGGCGCCTGGTCAAACTTCCATTCCTCGAGTACCTTCCAAGGTGAACATTATGAGCACTTCACATCCATTTTTTGACCCTTCTTGTCCCCAAGGTGGTACTTGGTATGCCTGTGGGAATGGGACAAAGTTCGTTGGCTGTTGTAAGGCCAATCCATGCACCAGCAACGGTTGTTTTCAAGGCAATTTGAGGCCCGCTAGCTTCGATATCTCGTGGTATGGGAATTTCTCCGATCAGCTGTGTAATGGTGGTTCGGTGAGTAATACGCAAAGATTATATGAATTGAAATTGACTTCAGTCCAGTGGTATACATGTACCGGAACAAGTCCCTCATTCATGGGTTGTTGTGCAAGCAATCCATGTTCGCAAGGCGCATGTCCGACTGCCGATCTCAGAGCATGCTATCTTTCCTACAACGTCGCCGAAGCTGAACAATACG
>JAOSBN010062366.1:0-13727 GCA_027563595.1 Erythroxylum suave | reverse complement strand
ATGATGATGGATGGAACAATAGACTTACTCGGTTGAATTGAGATCGCGCTGAATAGAAGACTTTCGAGTGGCCGCGCGAAGAAAATGCGTTCTTTGTTGTGCATATAGTTTGCCTTTGTGGGTTTGAGGCCAGTGGAAGGCCTTGGAGGGAGCTAGTGTGGAAGACCTTTTCTGGCAGCGCCGACGACTTTGATGGTGGTGACGCGCGGTCAGAAAGTAAAGAGCCCATGTAGAAGTGCGAATGGAGGATGATTTGAACGTCTGAAGACGAATGGCGGTGTCGGCAGGGTTGTAAGCTGGACGAGTGGTCGTGATGCATTCACTAGCAGGGGAGTATTTTGGTGAAGGCCGACCGGGCGTCCGAGACAGCCGCACAGAGTGATCGTGTGCGTCACGACCCGAAGGCCATGGACGCGAGTGAAGGGACAGCATCGCAAACCAAGGGCGATGTGTGCAAGGACAGCGACAGTGGACGTCGAACACGGTGTGCTGTGAAGCTCAGGTTTGGAGCCAGGGAGCAGACCTCGACCATTGCGGTGGCTGACGGGGCCTCCGCCAAGCAATCTCGAAAAAGCTCAGATGTCGCTGCCGCTGATTGGCTGCCTTCGACCGGTCCGCTCCGTTGTGACGCCGTCCGACCAGCAGCACAATCCTCTTATTCTCATACTCTCATGCGGATGATACAAGGACAGTGTATAGACATTCACTGTATCATGAGCTTGCTATTGCACGTCTTTCCAACAACACAAACACAGTGAATGCCTTTGTCGACCGGGATCGGCCAGCCTGTCAGACACCAGCCAATCACAGCCCCTGGGTTCCCACTCATGATGCCATTTTCGGTGGTGACATCCAATGGCATACGTAAGCATCCACAGCGAGTTCAGCAGCGCTCTAGATCCAGAATCGATAGACATGTCAATGTAATACAATCAAATTTTTTCCCCAATATTTCTACAGCCTCCAGTATCTTCCTTGTTGTCCCTTGTGAAAACAAAACAAAACAAAACAAAACAAAATGACCAGAATATGGTCGTCACGATATGTGAACAGAATTATGCCGCCAGCGCCTCGCTAGATAAGTCATACCAAAATCGTCACAATCCACACAAGTTGTGGACTGGCACACAAATCATTCAGGAAATTAGCAGTCATAACTGCTCAGTAATATGCTCATCACAACCCTCCGCTCATCTGGCTGCCACGTCGGTCGCGTTTGACGCTCTTGCGATTGGCATACCCGAGCATACTGCTCCTCTGACCAGCACTTAGCACGAAACCCGGCAGGATTGGGGGCAAGTCTTCCTCGTCCACGATGGATGGTCCAGGACTGCCCGGTGGGGGAGAGCTCGGGCCAATCGACCCGGACGTGCTAGGCCTCCGTTCCGAGGTTTGTGATATCGAGGGCATTGCACGCCAGTGTCCCGTCGGTTTCGTGTAACTGGAGTTGACGGCCGATGACGACTTATTATGATTACGTAGATTAGCGAGTGTTCGTGGTGTGATTGGCTGATTGGCCAATGGACTGGCCGTCACCATGGTCCCAGCAGTGGCAATAGGTGGTGGATGAGGCGATGATGCTCGGAACAGAGGGTGTATTATGTCCTGCATCGACGTCTCAAGGGGGACTATCAGAGGTTGGTTTTTCTGTTTGCTGGTGGGTCGAGAAAAGTTGGGCGGACTGGACGGAGGAGATGAAGTCGGTACATAACGCGTAGGTGACGAGCTCCAATCTCCTAGTGCAGTAGCAGTGTCCGAGGTGATCGCCTGAGGTGATGAGGATCTGGCTTCAGGTGACAATTTGAGGACCTGTGATGGCGAAGATTTAGTTTGTGGAGATGAGTTTACCACCTGCGGCGAGGGAGGAAGATGCATGCCATCATCGGCATCCTCAGGGGATTCCGGTCTGCTGCCGGGTATCGTCTCCAAGGTTCCGCGAGTAATTGGTAAAGCACCAACTGCCACCCTGATTTCGTCGTGTACAGACGAGGTGTCCCAGCGGTCGAATGCGTTGTCGAGTGGCCTTGCTTCGCCGGCTGGGAACGCCATGTCCATTGACGATTTTGCGGATAGACTTGGGCCAACCAGCCGTGTTTGGGAGGTTGACACAGGTGCCGGTGCGCTGACCATGTTCGAATTTCGTGGTGCAGAACCTGGTCGTTTGACTGGCGTTCGAGGAAGCTCGGCGATCGTCGTGTCTCTTGAATAAAGTGATTGGCGCTCCTCCGTTGCTGTTTCCTGCGTTGAGGGCGGCAATCTCGTACCGAAATCAATGTCGATCCGACCGACTGAGCGAGTGTCCAGCTGATGCTTGATCCAGATTCCAAGAATGACAAACAAAACAAATTGTGATAGAGTCGAAACAACTGCACAGCCAAACCAGATGGCTATCCATACGATCGGAGCATCGTTCAAAATCCGTAGAGGCAACTCAGGCTGGTCGATGATGAGCCATATGAGCGCAAAGATCGACAAAGCTGATGCCACCAAGGCCACTCCGACGCCGAAGCCATACACACCCCAGACCGTACCCTTTTGGTAGAGATATTGACTTTTTACGTTTCGCACATAGAACACAGTAAAGTACACAGACGACAAGGTTTCGAGAAAAGAGAAACCTAGGCCAACAAACAGCAGTACTCTCAAGCTAATCACAAGTCGTTCATCTGATGTATTGCTGACTGCAAGTATGGCGCTGAAGACAGTGCTTGCCGCTGTGACTAGTGTTGCCAGGCATCCAGCAAACCACACCTTGGTCAGATTATGCATTGCTGTCGTATGCGATTGACCACAGTGTTGTTACTTGACGAGGCGACTGGTACCCGTTCAACAATCGTTCACACACGCGAATTCCGAGTTCCTTGGTCTTGTTGTATACATGTAGGCGTATATCGTGTCCAGTGGTGTGAATGGCGAAGAAGCTACCGACCTAGGGCCGAGCGACGGTTGAGACCTGTGCACAAGTCGGCAGGAAAATCTAGGACTCGATGCTGGTAATATTTTGATTGCGACGCGTCTACTGCGGGTTCCCGTTCTACCTACTACCCGACTCGACAGGGATGGTGAGAAGGCCAGTCGGCGACCAAATGCCGTGGTTGTAGCAGCAAGGCAGATCTCCAACGGCCAGACTGGGTTGTTGAACTATGGGTTGGAGGAGTGAGCAGGGGATATAGCTGGAAATGTAAGAACTTTCCGATCCCTCAGGAGGAGATTTAGATATGCGTGCTCAAGAGCGTGGTCCTCCACCATGGAGCTACTGCATGCACGAGGTGCTTGGTGCTTTCGGAGATTATTGGAATACGTCAAATACGTAGAGAGTGACAGCTGAAAATTTACTGACGGTGAGGATGATGTCGACAGCAGAGAAGAGAAGGACAAATATTACATGGGCATCGAGGGGAACGAACGTGCAAAGCGGACAAGACCAGAGACTGATTGGAAAGGTTCGGTGTCCAGGGTGTATTGAGGAACAGCGACCGAGGACAGACGCGTCTCGACTTGTGTTACCGTCCCATGGCCGAATGGACCAGAGCAGACACAACGGCTGGCGCGTCAGACAGCGGACGAGGGTCGCGGGTGAGCCAGGCCGGACCCTCTGCTCGAATTTCCCGAGGGCGCAAGCGCAAGCCGTGAGGGCATGACGATGTGAGGTGCAGTGTGTTGATGTCGGCGAGCGAGGCGTGGGTGGCAGAGGGAGTGGATCAGGGAGTGTTGATATGAAATTGAGGTGTAATTTCGCACAGCGGCGCCGGATACACGCAATTGGCGCAGGGTTCGCCCGATGACGGCATCGCTGCGTTTAACGTTTGATTGGCTTCCACTCGACCTCGTCAAAACACGATGCTTGGCATATCAGATCTAATTTGACGCCTTCATCGACCAGCCCTGCCCGCTGAGCGCTGCCGGTCCTTTTGTCCAGCCTATGGCTGCCACGAGACGGTTCTCTGTCGATGGACGGGTTCGTCGCTATTTCCAGCGTTGCTTGCGCGCGTTTGAACATGGGATGGCCGAGCCTGGACCAATGTCTCACGAAATCCAATGGTTTTGGTCGACTGTCCATCCCATGATGCTGTGCGAGTGAGACATGACGGTCATTGACTGTCCACCAGCGATCGTGGTCACATCGCGTTGAGGCTGTGTTGTGCAACCCATGTCCGGCCGGAAAACCTGGTTCTCTGAGCGTGAATGTAGAATGGATCAATATTACTAAGATTTGACACATCTGACATGTTCTGTCAACCACTTCCATGGATCTCGAAGATCGTTCTTGTGCACCGTGTTATGCATACGGGGTAGTGCCGCATCAAGGCATGCAGCAGGCATGCAGATGCAGAGACGAGATCCTACGCCAGGTGATGTCTGCTTTCCAGAAGAATCGGCTGTGCAACATCGATCAGCAGACATCGTACGAACATGCGTTGACAAATCATTCGTACGCCCGGAGAGAACATTCCGTGCATCTGACGACCCAGCCAATTCAGTATGGAGAGAAAACCCACACAAACAAGTGGAGGCGGCATCCGATGGCGTTATCATGTCGTGTAACTTCATTCGTACTGGCACGCGTGGTGAGGCTCTTCTTCGCTCCCAGCGCAGAGCAAGTTGGCCACGTCATAGCAGTTCAACAAGCTTGACGTGCTCTCAATCAGAGCTGTCTTGCTCCGTAAATGGATCGCCAATTGCTGCTGGTTTCGTCTCCTCATTCTGATAGAACTGCTGTGTCATCCGACTTCCGCTCGTGTTATTGTCCTGTAATTTCCTCGATGGGCTTGACAAAAACATTGTCCAGTGGAGGCTTGGATGTAGATAGCCGCCAATATTTCCTTCCGTTGTGTGGTTGACACGCATTCGAGCGTCAATATAGACCGAGGCTGGTATGTTCAGTCCAACTGTCTCCCTGGAATGTGGATTGAGAACAGGACTGCGCTTGCTGTAAAATACGGCCTAAAAATCCAGCTGAGTCTTGGGCCAGTAAATCGGTCGACTCTGGTGAGATGACGAAAGTGAACAAGTTCCGAAGATATGTTCGCGCTCGCGCAAGACCGTAGAAATGAACAGAAACATTCAGAGCCTCTGTTCAGCTGACATTTCTCATCTCTTGGTCCATGTCCCAAACGTCCTTGCGCAATTCTTCTCCGTCAACACCCTCAAGAGCGGCCACAGCGCCATCCAGATCTCCAACCAGGCCCTGCAATGCGGCCATCAGCTTCTCAATCTCTTCTCTTTGCGCCCTCACACCTTCCATGATGTTTTGGTTGTCTTGCTGCGTCGCGTCGAGTTTCTCATCTAATTCGTCTTTCGACTTCACCAAGAACCCATGCATGCGCGCATCGCTCAGCTGCTGCGCAGTCAAGGTATGCAAAGCCTGAGGCTCCTCTCCTTGTATTCCGCGATCCTTTCGCTCTCGTGCTTGCACGATCAAGTCGTCAAGGCTGTTCAGTCCCTCGACCACTTTCCGCTCGTCGAGGATCTTCTCAAAGTCCTTCTGGCATTCTTCCTCGAGCCGGGTGTTGAGTTGGCGCCAGACACCCTCCAGGGCTGTCGGACAGTACTTTGCGGGTGTAGGAAAGCACGCTGCGAAATTGGGATACGAGTTCGCTTTCAATGTGGACTGTAGCGCCGAAGTGTGGATCTTCTTGAGGGCTGTTGCGCGAGGCCCAGGTTCGGTCGCGGTCTGTTGCGGTGCGCTTGGAGGAGGGGAAGGGCTGGGTGATGTGCGAGAAGGCATTGTGATAGACTCGGTAGTCCGAAGAGAAGTGTTCACAGTGCTCCTGTCATCAGAGGCCACTTTCAAGTGGTGACTTGTTGATGCTCGGATTCTTCCTCAGCCTGTCCCATTTGCAGGCTTGCAAGTCCAACGTGAGATGTAAACAATGACAATGCTCCAGCGCGGGATTCAGTGCGGGGAATATTTATTCGCGTCTAGGCTCTAACCTCTCTGCGCTGACACCCTCGATTACCGCATCCTCCAGGATTGTACTTTCATAAGATCACTGATGCCTTCAAATTGGTTCTCATTCTATCTTGAAGTTGTCTATATCTTGTGTACAATCGACGTAACTGTAAATAATCAGCAATTTCCGAAGTTGACAAGTGGGAGCTGGCGTGAACAGATTATCAATTCACTCCTGAACAATGGCATCGACCCAAACCACTGGTTACGCAAAGTGATCAAGATCCCCTGTTTACGACCGTAGGAATCTAGCTCTCACAAGTTACTTACGATGTGAATTGTCCTTCGGGCTTTCCAGCCTCACTTATAAATCAACACAATCTCTGATATTGTTAGAAAAAGCTTCACGCATCTGTCAATGAAACTTTACTAGTCACGAAGCTGTCGATTGGAAACAGGTTCCAGGGTCCATTCTGAAGTTCAACGACTGTCTTCAATTGAATGTACTGAAAGTTTTGTGCTACATGCTGTTCGAAAGTTCGGAATTCCAACGAAGGTCACCACCCATGCTATGCAAAAGTCCCAAAAATGATCGTCTGACCTCTCTAGCGATTGACTGATCAAAACACCATCCAAAACTCCACGCTGATTCTTTTTCTGTTGCAAAAATCAAAGATTGTCTGTTCATATATCGTGCATCGTCACCTTCCACATTCCTTCCCCCATTCCTCCCTCGTTGCCAGACCAGCACACCTAGTTGGCTGGTCTCGGTCCCCACATGAACGCATCTGTCTCTTGGATGGCGCCTTGTGCAATCAACGCCAATAGATTCTTTTTGGCTGCGTCGTATTCCCAGTTGTTTCCCATCAACGCCTGCGTAGACAACTCCAACTTGAGACGAGTTTCGTACGAGAACCTCAACACCATTTGTTCCTTCATCAGTTGATCTCCCGGCTTTCCAGGAGCTGGCTGTCCGAAGTCGCTTCCAGGAGCGAGCTCGGGATGTTCTCTATTTGGTAGAAGTTCGATGGCCGCAAGCGGTACTTGAACAGGCTGGGGTATTTCCTGCTGCAAAGCTTCCAACGACTTTCCATTGTATTGATTTAGCTTTGGATACCATTGTCGCATTTTCTTTAGCGTTTCGGGGCCGTCTACTGGATTGCCTTCCAGAAGCAGATGTTCCAGGTTCGGAAATCTGTTTCGCCAGTAACGTAATTCCCCTATGTCTTTGATTTGGTTCATTGATAGGTCAAGTCCTTTGATAGTATTGAAGGTGCCTGCTGCTGCTATACAGTCTTTCACTGTTGTGAGGCCGTTGTCTCGAAGGGAAAGATTTTCCACCATTTGCTGTCGTTTGAGAGGCGTTTCGAACACCTTCGTCTCGCAACAGACGAAGATTGCTGAAAATACTTTGGATGCAGGTTGTGTAGTCAAGCCAGTCGCAATGAATTCTGCTTGCTTAGGGAGACTGTCCAGTGCCAGATGCTTCAACCCTGGATTGTAACACCTCTGGATCACTGCAACCAAGGCTCGTTCAACCGCTTCTACTTCTGCGGCATTCGCATTCTCTACCTGCATGGAATTGCCGTTCCTGCTATTCTGTTGGTTTTGTCGATTGTTTTGGTTCTGGTTGGTTTGATTATTGTGATTGTTCTGATTATTCTGCTGGTTGTTCTGTTGTGTATTGTTGTTGTTAGTGTTATTGTTCTGATTCGAAGAGTTTTCGACGGTGATATTGGCATTGGCAAATGTGAAACCATTCAGGTGGAGGAATCGATCAGCAGCATTCTGGTCCACTTGAATGATAAGGGCGTCTCCTTGGGTGTGCGATTTGACGATTTTCCTACTGGCCTTCTTCTCCAGCCAGCCGGATAATGAGGAAACTCCCCCATCAGGATTACTCGCAGCGTTTGAATTCCGCCAGCCACGAACGCTGAGGCTGATCAATCCTCCTCGATTGCTGTTATTGGCGTTGTTGTTGTTATTGTTGTAATTTCCATTGTTCTGGCTGTTCTGGTGATTCTGGTTATTGCGGTTGTTATTATTGTTGTTGTAATTATTGCGGCCTCGGTTGTTTCCCCTCATTTTGCAACTTGCGCCAAAATCCCGCGGAAGAACGAGTGTGATTATTTGTGTAGGCTGCCTATATTGCGATGTGGATGAGTAGTCGAAGAATAGGCCGAAGTCAGAAGTCGAAGTCCGAGATCAAATGGGCTTATGTTGCCAAGCACGGGCCTGCAGCCTTGCACCGACAGTGACGCTTGGACAAGGCTACCCGCCACTATCCGCTTTGTTCTCTTTGTGCTATGCCGCGTGCAGCAACGCATCAACTGTTTCTTTTGTTCGGACTCGGAACCGTGTCGACAAAGTCAGCGCAATGACGCGTGGCTGTGACTCTGAGTGTGTAGCAATGCTCGAATTTGCAATGACCAGCCCTCGCAATTCCTGCGACGGCCAATCTTTCCTCGGACCATGAAATGCAATGAATCGATTTTCATTGCATTGTAGCGCCACCACACAGAGGAATAGAGAGATTTTACAAAACACAATTAGCACAATCTGCCCGGTGCTTTAACGCACACGAACTCACGTTGTAATTTGTACAGGTCTGTGTGACAACTCAGTTACCAACAAGTTGGGCGACTGCGAATTTATCGACTTCGAGTAAACTTACTATATGGAAGGATGTTTGACCCTTCTCGAGGAAGTGTGCAAGGTGAACGAATCTTTTTCCACATGATCGGATCAACGAGCAGACGATCTGGTTGCGACTCTTCTTGATCACTATGATTTGTGGACAGACTGGCCCTATGCACATCTCCGTTGATCGTACAGTCGTGTTAGATCGAGCTCAATTGGCATTGCTAGCCTCTGTTTGGGCTGATATTGGTCCCTTGAGTGTGGCATGTGTACTCGCATAAAGTTTGGATATAGTGTTACACTTAGAGCTGTCCTGAATGGTCTTGGAAAGGTTGCTGCCATCATTCTGGCTAAACACTCCATTATAAATGACCAGAACTCACACAGGAGATTTTCTTCTGGTACTGGGCGAAGACGTCGGTCTTATTGATAGTAAGATAAAGTAGAGACATCCGATGCCGACAGGAGGCCGAGCCGTGTATGCGAGACCACGTTCTTCCGAGTCTCTAGCGTATTGGAGAAAGGCAATACGTGGAATGAGACGGTGTAGAATTTTCACCAGAAGGACTTCATCGTTCAAGTGGCCTGGCTGCCCATCGAGCTGCCTGGTCAATACAGTTTATGTCTTTCACTTACAGTCAACGCGGCTCCTTCGATATTAGAAACTGGTAGGCTCAGAGCCGTTCAAATGAACCTCAAGATGAGACTGAAGCGTTTGCGATAAGTGAAGAGGTAGAATTCCAACTTTGTTATTGTTGAAGGGGGAAGTGTTGTATTAATGCTCCTCATATCCGACCCTTTGAGTAGACGCGACTTCATGGTCAAGCGGTAACATCAGATCTCGGTCCAAAAACGGAAGGAGCATCTGTATTGAGTCTTAGACAAGACAATAGCATTCGAGAGAGGCACACCGCGTTGTCAACCTCAGGATCTTATCGTAGACAACTAGACCATATAAACAGATCATTCTCCAGGCCAGTCGGGCCCTTGCATAAGCAATGCAGCTAGCCCGGCCAAGAAACAAATTAACCTCCACCACCGTTCCAGATCCGCTCAAGCATCCCTGTGGCTGCGGAATGGAAGATCTGTCCACATGCGCAAAAGTAGACACGCAAACCTGACCCCCTCATTGTCAATACGTCGAAGCTCCCGTATCTGACGTGCGAGTACCTCGCGGACACACGATCCCTGTGTGACTGGCACTTGTCCCGCAGCGCCCGCGCGCGCCCACAGATTCGACAATATGCCTGTAAAATCACGATTCACGCGGCTGGACGCATTAACCAAGACGGTGGAGGATGCTCGAGTGCGGACGACGTCCGGTGGTATCGTGACGATTGCGTCGCTTGTTATCATACTGTATCTGGTGTGGGGAGAATGGGCGGACTACAGGAAGATCACGGTGCAGCCTGAGCTGATCGTGGATAAGGGAAGAGGTAGGATCTTGTACATGAGCAAAACCCCCGTGAAACTGACTGCTACTGCTAGGCGAGAAGATGGAGATTCACCTGAACATAACTTTCCCTCGATTGCCATGTGAGCTCGCAACGCTCGACGTCATGGACGTATCCGGCGATGTACAGACTGGTGTTGCGCATGGCGTGAACAAAGTGAGATTGTCTTCGGTCGACTCGGGCTCGCAGGTTCTGGACACACAGAAACTTGTCCTACAAGGCGAGGATGTCAACAGCCATCTCGCTGACGATTACTGCGGCTCCTGCTACTCTGCCCCGGCTCCTGCGAATGCGAAGAAACCTGGATGCTGCAACACTTGCGATGAAGTAAGAGAAGCCTATGCAACAAACAGCTGGGCGTTTGGTCGGGGTGAAGGAGTCGAGCAATGCGAGCGCGAACACTATGCAGAGCGGTTGGACGAACAGCGACAGGAAGGTTGTCGTATCGAAGGTGTCATTCGAGTCAACAAGGTGGTTGGCCAATTCCACATCGCTCCAGGAAGGAGTTACACCAACGGCAATATGCATGTCCATGATTTGGATTACTTCTTCTCCAAAGAGACAAACGGTGCACACACGGTAACTCACGAAATTCACGCTCTTCATTTTGGGCCTCAAGTAGAGGGAGCCGAATTGGTGCAATGGACTGATCATCACCACTCAAACCCACTCGATGGCCATAAGGAGACTACGGACGAACCTGGTCACAACTACATGTATTTTGTCAAGGTGGTGTCTACATCGTATCTGCCTCTGGGCTGGAGTGATGACATGTCTAGGAAGAGCCACTCTTCCGTGAGCGACATTGTACCGATTGGCATGCACGGCAAAGGCTGGGGAGGATCCAAAGGTTCGGTCGAAACACATCAATATTCAGTCACTTCCCATCACAGATCTTTGAGTGGCGGCAGCGCAGCAGATGAAGGTCACCGAGAGAGACTTCATGCCTACGGCGGAATTCCAGGCGTGTTCTTCTCTTACGACATTTCGCCTATGAAGGTCATCAACCGAGAGCAGAGACCAAAGAGCTTTGCCAGCTTCCTGACTGGCGTCTGCGCTGTCATTGGCGGCACTCTTACGGTAGCTGCAGCTATTGATCGTGGTGTATACGAGGGCAGTAACAGATTGAAGAAGCTGCACCAAGGCTAGAATTTTACAAGTTGATGAATACACTGAAATGCGAGCATGAAGACTTGGCCGGGCAAAAGACCTGTCGTTAGCATGTAGCGTGGAGTTTAGGGTACAGACATGCACAAAAACTGGTGCGTGCAAATACGGGTTGTCTTCGCTCTACCTGGTCCAAACTGGTCAGCCATGATCTTGTGATGTAAACAAAGTGAGAAGAAAATAGCAGAGTTGTAATCATGCACGCTTTCAGAAGAACCAATTCTAAGCACCGACGACACCAGCCAGTGAACACGACCATACGAACTCCAATCCTGCACATTTGACGATGCGGAGGAATTTCAGGAGTTGCACAGTCGGTCTCTGGAGATAATTCCAGTGCCATCCTTTTCCGGCTCTTCCTAAATGCCTTACGGTTTCTTGGTGTTCATCATTTGCGTGCTTCGCGAGGTCAGACTTGCGGAGAAAGCTTACCTGTAGAGCGTATGGTTATGAGACTGTGAATGACGACATGGATCGAAATGTCCTCAGTGAGCTGGAGATGTGAGTTCTTTGTCGGTCGATCTGTTTCATCCGGAGCAGATGGCCCGTGGCTTGATTCTTTGTCATTGCACATGCAGGATCAGCTCTGAATGAACTCTTGATTCCAAGATTGGCGAGCGGAGCGATGGCATGGTTGTTCATGAGCTCTCGTGCTGAGGGTTGTTGTTGATGAAGATTGAAAATTCAGGTCAGGTTTCGGTTTTGCCAAGACATAACCATCCACTCGAGATCTGGGCTAGTGGTAGGGTATTCTCGCGAGTAGTGCTCTTAGTGTCACAACGTCTCAGACCAACATATAATCTGCCGCTGTTCTAAACCACAGTCTTCCTGCGATCCAACAAGAGCTCGCCATGGCAATTTTGAAAACATCAAAATGAATAACGCGAAGGTTCGAGAGCATAACACCTGCTATGCGGCACAAGAATGTCTGCTGCAGTCATCAAGCATTGGAATCGTGACGTAGAACCACGATTCCGATCTAAGATATCGCAAGGCCGCAGCGACTTGAACGTGTTACTCAAATGGGATCGTACCAGTCCGAAATGCGGTGATAGTCGGCATTAAAGTACAAAGGATTGTTGAAAACATTATTAAGCTGGCCTTCGGAATGTGTGAAAGAGTTTGGCTCAGACAAAAGCGTCCTCATCTTCGTGATCGAGAACCAATTGACCGGATTGAGTAGGGCGAGAGACACGCTGCCTTCTTTGAAGTCTTCGAAAAACCATCTCGACAGTCGAGTCCTGTAGCCTCGGAATCTTGGAGATCTCCAGATCATTTCGACTGTGACTCGCACGACGATCTCGCATAAAAGGTAGGCACCGATTACGGCCAGGCTCCATCGTAGTCGTTGACGTACAGCAATACCAACCACTAGTAAAGCGCAAGCGGCGGCAAAAATCACTACCGCCAATGGCCACGAATGGTATTGATAGAGCTTTAGACGTGATCTCTTGACAGCTTCTTGTGCTCCCATGGGAGCGGCATGATCGAAAGACGCAACCCACCTCTGGTATTCGATCATCTTGATTTCTCTATTGATTTCAGGAAGCTCGATCGCGAGAAGAATCAAAACTCTGATCAGGACCACGGCGAGAGCGAGACTCCATGCGGCCCACTGCGAGCCATTATCACCAAGAAAAATGACGATACCTACCACAATTGCACTGCTGGCCAAGAAGAGCTCGAGAGTGACCAGTACGAGGACATACACATGGATGGGACCTTGTTTGCTTGTCATGGGTCTGTTGCCCTCAGAGCGTGTGTAGTTCAGAGACGGCCACAAGGACCAGTCTTTAGTGAAAGTTAGCCGAATTTGGGAGCTAAATTGTAGTTGGGGGTGACTTACCATGGTCTAGACGGATCTCCCTTTGTAGGCCCAGAGATTCGATGGTCTGTGCTGTCGGTTCCTCCGATGGGTACGCCTGATCTCCATCCACCTCATTGCTGCCCAGTGTGAAGTGTATATCGCAGGCCACTGCTCCAACGTATTCAAGTAAAACCCAGGCTCGAGTCTCCTGTTTGACTCGTAAACAACACCCATGTACTATACCAGCCTTCGTAGGTTGGGGCACGATGATGATGATGTCTTGTGCTGGCGTTACATCTGAAACACTCACTTGTCCACAACCGTATGCGTCAGAGGAAAGATTGACGGTGAGTACGACATCAGCGAGCCCTGTGCCAGTCATCCGCAGACGAGTAGGCATATCGCCTATAGATTCGTGTTTCATCCTTCCCACATATGCACTACTTTCTTCGATGCAAAGCTCGAAATAATGTCGACGCGGCTGTATTCCCTCTTTCCTTCGCATCCATCCGATGTCAAGATTGACAGGGGATGAGATCGTTTGCGGAGCCCATGGGCAATATGGATTGGCCAGATAGCTGGGCGAGGCAGCCATGAAGAGTAACGAAAGCGGAAGCAACTCCTGTGTTTTCAGAAGAGCAAGAAGTCTGTTCTCCTTCACTACATCCTCCTCGACCTCGTAGATGCTGAGTTCTAGCATAATCGCCAGAATGATCAGAAGATCACTTTTAATGGACGTAGTACGACGCAAGACCTCGTTCCAAGT
>JAOSBN010062295.1:0-13731 GCA_027563595.1 Erythroxylum suave | reverse complement strand
AATTATGACAAAAGTTTGACTTTAGTTATAATTTTGATAAAATCCAAGGATATGAAAAATAAGATTTTTCATATATACAAAGGAAAAATTAGAAAAGTTGAGGCTAGCACTTCTTACAATTTTTCCTCAAATTTTGATTTGAGTTTTTCTCTGAAGAGATCTGTGGATACCGTTAGAGGCCGAACGATTGAACGGCTCATGGGATTGACAGATTCAACCGAAAGTAAAAATCACAATGGAAAATCGAAATAGGTGTGATTTTTATTAAATTTCTTGTTTTATGTTTCAGATTTAATTTTGTTAAAGTTGATTCTTTGGAAAAAAATTTTAAATTATTCCACTGCGCTTCGATTTGATCTTGCGTATTTTTCCAACAGCATTTTATGTTAAACCTTTTAACCAAAACCATGCATTCTCTGTTAAAACTTTTAACCAAAACCTTTTTAAAAAACTTCCTTTTGCATTAACCATCGTACAAAATTCATTAAATGCATTAAGTGAGGTTTGTCATAAATAACACAACAGCAATTAAAAAACACAACATCAATTAAATGTCTTTAATGGGTCTACTGTACGTGAACAACATTTGTCCAATGCATAGGTAATGCCTTCGCACGATATCTATATATCTACGCTACTGATTCTTCGTTTTCGTTATTTCAACGTAAATTGAGGAAAGAAATTATATGCTTACAGAACATGTGTTTCAGTTTCGGTGAAACACATTTCAAAATTCAACCAAGATTTTCTCTTGCCTATTAAATGAACGTCTTTCATGTGTTAAAAGAAAGGACACAATAAAATACGCAAATCATTGGTCATTTTTCAAGTACGATGTGAACGTAAAATTGGCTCCGATGCTGAGTGAAGGATTGCATACGCAGTGGAAATAAAAATTGCAATCATGAATTTATGTATTGATCTATTGCATTTAATATTTATATTAATAGTAATAACAGGTAAAAATAAAATACCTGAAATATGTGAGGATTAACCGGTAACGAACTTCAAAAATACGAAGTCTCTATGCACTTCACACCGAAAAATTATGTCCCACTTTTAACACTTAATATAGCTATGGAAGATTTTGAAGAACTCTTTCGTCAAGAATAGAATAAAACCCTTTTATCTCTCTCTCTAGTTGAAAAACGATATATGAATGCTTCTCTACGTTTTTCTTTTTAAACGTTAAACATAAGAGACCCACTTATCTTATTCGTTTCTTTTTAACGTTACAACAATAATAATCAAACGACAACTTTTTACTTTGTGTAAGGTTTTAAACGTACAACACAAAAGAAGAGAGTCGCTAAATACTCATAACTTCGTTTTTTTTTTTCAATCGTTAAAATCAAAAACCAAACCAAGCACGGTGACCTTTCACCATTCAACGTTTTTCTTTTTCTTTTTTTTTTGTTTTTAGTAAGAAATAAAATAACTCTATTTTATTTTATTCGTTTATTTTGTACAAGAGAATTTCCAATATTAATTATATTTTCTGTGCGAGCAAAAAATATAATAATATGCCATGTAGATTATTTAATAAATTATCTCATAATAAATTAAATAATCATAAACAGAAAATATTACACTCCCATGTGTGTGGCCACATAAATTCATTACTAAGCCGGTAGTAATTAATCTAATTAATTGCTAATCAAGGTTGACGTCTAACAACACTCCTCAACGACCGGATGGTGTAAAGTAACAACCTTACGATGGCGGAACCTAGTTAAGGATAATGCATTATTATCTCCCATCATTATAACTCCGGATTATCGTAATGTATGGTTTAACTGTCAAACACTATTAGATAACCAATTATATTACATGTCGATCATTAATGATTGGTGAATGACTTAAGAAACTCTTTTCTTCACTCATTCAATCGTCCTGACCAAGGTCTTGAAACAACCATTAAGATCAATGACAACATAGAGCTCAAACTCATTACTTAGAGTCGATGGATCCTATCTTGACTCATTACTAATCAGATAGGTACTTAATTATATACAATAATCATTCAACTAGCATTTTTATATACTAGTTGTCTGACATAAAAGCATAATAAGTGACCTATTGATTACTATAATGATCTCAAGTCAAACAAAAAATATACATTTAAATCCTTACGAGAATATCCCACTTGACATTTCATAGGTAATATTAACCATCGGAAATTCTCAGTTTGGTCAGTTCAATGATCATATCTCTACATACATCATCCAGGAAGTATGGTCTAACTCCAGTTCAGCTGGCTCTTGGATTTGCACGAGATCAGCCATTTATGACTAGTTCAATCATTGGTGCAACCTCAGTTGAACAGCTAAAAGAAGACATTGATGCTTTCACATCAACTGAGCGACCTTTTCCCTCAAAAGTAATGGCAGACATTGAGACTATTTTCAAAAAATACAAAGATCCTGCGATTCTGTGAGAGGGGCATAGCGTAGATATACATGAGCATATCCTTTTTCCTATGTAAAAGCTAGAACTGAACCAATTTTTAACTCAATACAAGTCCTTTTGTTGTACATGGTGCATCTGATATATGGAAGGTGTTAAGAATGATCAATCACAATAACTAAAGAACAAGTGCAAAAATAATATACACACAAAGATTTACGTGGTTCACCAATCTATGGCTACGTCCATGAACGGCTAGGGTTTTACTTCACTATGAATTGCTTTTTCAACATTGGTACACTAGGAGAATAGTACGAATTTACATGCCAAAGAGAATACAAAAGACACCCTCTAATAACTGATCCAATATCATGGGCCTGGTGTAAAGTCCAAATATATTATCAAGCTCCATATCTCAATAGAAAGGCCTTAAAAGAGAGGCCCTGATGTTCAATAGATTGGTCTTTTTGTTCTAAGATCATATGTTTGAGAATTAAACAGAGAATTAGAAGAAAGCAACAACATTTGCTTTTGTATTGATGTTTACTCTATTAATTGAAAAGGGAACAAAGGAAAAAAGCAGAGAGAATTAAGTAAACGGTTGATAAGCGAGAAAAATAAAAGAAAGCAACAACATATGCATGTCTGAAATAGAAGACTGGAGCAGCAAAGTCAATGCCACCACACCATCTGATGCTGTTGTGTACAGTTGCTGATCATTTTCTCTCCTTTTCTTTTCCTCCTGCAAGTTTCCTAATGGAATCGCAGATCTTGTTGGCCTGATTGAACAAGTTAAGTCTTCTTTCTCACATGAGGCATTTGAGTCCATTTCTTTAAATCTCTCTTTTAAGCCATCACTGACGGTAATAACATGCTCAGTCCCTATCTCCTTAGCTTGGTTATGACATTCACCACTTTCAGGATTTGTAGGATTGTTTGCTTCCATTTTCTTGGTAGTAACAACTAAGAAAAGAGGCTAAAGTTAAGTGGAACGAAATCATTTTGCCTAAGCAAAGTGGGGGATTGAATGTTAAGTCAATAGCTCAAATGCACCGGGTCATCCTTTTTAAACAGATTTGGAGGCTCTTTGTTAATAAAGAGGCATTATGGGTAAAATGGGTGCACTCATTGTATCTCCACTCACACAATTTCTGGCAGCTACAAGACACCCGGAGTAGTTCGTGGATGGTTAGGGGGATGTTGAAGCTTAGGGAGGTGATTTACTTGGTTATGAAACACAAAATAGGGGATGGCGAGGATATTAGGCTATGGTTTGACAACTGGGAGGACACAAGTCCTCTATGGCTGTGGGAGGATCTACAAGAACTTAGAAGTTGGATTCCTAAGGGTGCAATGATTGCTTGGCTTTGGAAGGAATGAGATCAATTATCTTCTTAATGATATTTTCATATTCTGGCGGGATTGTTTCATACACGCCTAATTGACAGACGAAAGGATGAAGTGATCTGGACTTTACACGCAAGTGGGCAGTTTACTAATAAGTTATCACATTCTCTTCTACAAATACCACTTCTAATAGTGCCATGGCAAGACATTGTATGGAGACAAGTAATGTGCCCCAAGGTGGCTGTTTATCTTTGGTTAGTGATCAAAAACCGATTACCAACCAAGGATAGATGGTTTGGGTCCTTTGATCCTATTTGTGTTTTATGTAAAAGGATTACTGAATCGAGACAACATTTTTTTTTTGAATGGGAGTATAGTAAGTCTGTGTGGAGCAGAATGTTGGTGTTGCTTCGATTCCTTGGTAGTTCGTATATATGGGATGAGGTGTTGGATGATATTATTCAGTACACTAGACATGGTTACCCACACGGGTTCTTGGTCAAGACTGCCTTCCAGATTGTCATTTATTACATTTGGAAGGAGAAGAACAGGAGGATCTACAAAAATGAGGCTCGGCACAAGTCCGAGCTTACTGCAGTGATTGTTAACATGATCAGAGAAACAATAGTGGCTCATAACAAGCACGATAGTATGAGTAATGACCTTAGATTGCTTTAGTTAGTTTAACCTCTTATATATTGATTGGATAGCTGTTGGCTCGTGGATGACATCCTAGTACTATAGGTGTGTTTTGATTCAAGAATCCTAGTAGCTGAATCTTGTATAAGTTTTTACTTTTATTAATAAATATTTCATTTAATTCTTAAAAAAAATTTAGTTCAGGATTTACAAGACTTTTATGCACTTGTTTGCTTGTCTGCTTGCTAGGTAATCAGGTGGAAAGCAACTCCAAATACCTTTCAGTAATTTACATTGTCCTACCTCTACTCAACCTTTATTATTAGTTAAGTATTTACATAAAAAGCAAATCTATTCTAGTAATAAATAATTTTAACTATATTGCTTTGGGTCAGATGCTCGTGACAACTTACTAGCTCATTTTCTTCCAACTTTTCTTTTTTTTCACATTTTTCCTTTATAGCTATGATTATCTTCCTTGCAAATCTGGGATTCTTTAGTTATCCCAAAAGAAGTTATCTTTCCTCCAAATTTTCTCAAAAAGATTTAGAGAACCAAAAATCCCAATTTTGTCCTATTGCATGCCTTGGCCCCTCCACCAAAGTTAAAACTTGTTGGCTATTTGTGGCATGCCTTGCCCCCCCTTATAAGTCAATTATTGTGGCTAAGGCAGACCTTATTTTTTGGCTATGTTAGGCCAAAATCTTCGAGCATGATTTTGGTAAGATTTTCATGAACAAAGGTTCTGGAGAAATTGAAGGAATTGAGCTTTGGACAGATGTTTGATGCCTTTGCTATCAATAGATGGGAAGCTTGCAGAGTTTAGAGCACCAAAAACAACCAATCCTTCCATTCTTCCTTCAGTCCTTTTGTATATTTGATGAGGTTTTGAAAAGCCTTTTGTTCCAACTTTTGTATTTGTATACATTGTCCACATATTAGTAAAATTGCTCACCTCCGGCCGTGGACGTAGGTCATATTGACCGAACTACGTAAATCTTTGTGTTCTGTCCCATTCATTTTGTCTATCTTTATTTTCGTTACTATTTTTCGGGCTATTAAATTCAACCGGTATCCGATCCGATGGCATTTTCCTTAACATGTCCTTTAATTGGTTCTCCACAGAATCCTGAATTTGGTGAGGTGAGTGCTAGCACTCAACAACAGACATGCCTCACATCCACAATACGGTCATCCATTATAACATTAAGCCAAGCAATATTTGTGAGTCTCAGTGTCTCCCTAACTCTCTCCTCTCTCTTTTTATTTCTCTTGCTCTCTCTTCTTTCTTTTTTTTTTAGTGTAATTTTGCTTGAAGTGCAGTTCCAAACTTATTCGGCACAATGATTGTTGTCTGCTTTGATTATGTTATTGAAAATTTTGTTAAAAGTGGTTGTGTTTGTTGGAACCCAAATGTGATCAAATTACGGATGTAGCGGAAAGCAAACTTTTACGGATTTCAAGCAGATCCTGATAATTGAATAAACTTGAATAAAACATAAAACAATTTAGAAATCATACCTTGTTCATCTTCCTATTGAAAAACCTTTGAAAAACTTTTCCCGGTTGATCAATCACAAGTTGATCAAATGTTTAGCCTCTGATAGTATCTACAGAGCAATTCTCAAAATTTGATTTGAGAGGAAGAAGAAAAAAATGCTAGCTTCTAAAATATTCTTCCTTTTAAATAGGAAAATCATAAGGGTATGTAATTAAAATTACATTTCTTTAATTATACTTAAAATCAAATTCTAATTCTAATTAATTTAATTTTAATAAAATCAAATATCTCATATTTGAACCTTAGAGTTTCTCAAACTTTATAATTAAGTCCAACTTAATTAAATTGTTTTTTTTCCACAAATTGTTGTTTATGTGTGATACATTAGGTTCCTAATAATTTAGCAATGATTATAAATAACAATTCTAATTCATGATTAGAATTAGATATATTAAAACCCTTTTTTAATTTATCTTTAATTCTCTAATTAAATAATTCATAATCATAAATCATAATTGACGTCTAGCAACATATCATGATTACCCAAATATAAGAAATGTCAAAGTGATTGACTTAACCTGTCCATGCATGGCTATGAAATATAATTTAATCCTTTTGTCATTCAATATTTTAATTGGACAGAGTATGGATACAATGTCTACTTTTATCATCCAATCATGTTCATTCTTGCTAATTATTAATTAATTTATAATTGAAATTTGAAAAAACAATTTCAAATGTCAATTCACATTAACCAGAGAATTCCATAAATCATTATTAATAAAAAACAGTACAATATTCTCTCTAATTACTTTAGAGTGACGAATCCTATATTGACTTACTCAATTATCTACATATGATTCATACTATATCCAATTACTACTGACTGAATTATCCTAAGACCATTCATAAGTAGCATCAAAATACAGTAATTCCCACATAAGATACCTTGGTAATCTCAAGTCTGAGGATCAATTATGCAACCATCATTATGAGATAATTCATAGACACATAAGTAATATTCTATTCAGAATTCTTATAATAAAGTCAGTTCAGTGACTTATTGATAATGTTGTCACCTGTAACCAAATGAAGACCAACTCTAGCAATGAAAAATGTAGTTAGTGAAGAGTTAAGATTGTTCCCACGAGGAATTTTAACGCTAAATGTTATACGAGTTGAAAACTGAAACAAATTGGAGGGGATTTGAATTAACTTAAATTTTAAGAAATTAAAAACGAAAAAAATTGAAAATTAACAAAAGCAATCAGGTCTGGAAATTCAGTAAACAAACCTTGGTTTCAGGTCACCTATGTTATCAAACTAATATAGATCCTCGATATAAAACTCAGTCCATTAACAAACATTCATTGGGTAATGTTTTCTCTTAAGATTAAATGAATAGAAAAATGTATTATAAACATTTAGTCAACAACTTATATATGATCTTAGGTTTAATTGATTAGTAGCTTTAAGAACTAAGAAACCAATGAACACGTCAACACACATACGAGATGCACTTAATCAAGTTAAGTGTCTTCTTAGAATTTCCAAACTCTAACATAAATACGGTAATCCTAATTACTACTTTGGATTAGCAAGATTGAACGTCAAATCCTACTAATCTGGCTATAAATTAAACAAATCAATTTTTAGTTGTGCACCCTAGAAATCAATCAATTCAATCATGAAAAGCAATTCGAAAGACACTTAGTATTCATCAATGAACTAAACTTTATTTAAAAATCTCACACATACTAGATGATAACATGGTTCCCTTCAACCAAAAAGAAGAATTTAGCTACTCATAACAAAAGTAAAAATCAACAGAAGAATAGCAGAATACAAAGTCTCAATCCCTATTCTTTTTCCAGAAAATTATGAAAAAGCCAGAAAAACTATTGCAAAAAACGTAATAAAAATATAATATGCCCCTCAACGTGAACAGTGAATGTGTTTTTAATGATTTTCAATCTCCTCCCACTTTCGTCCTATTGTAATCTTTAGCAAATACACTTCTCACATATTCAAGTTGTAGATCCCCATCAACAAGGCAACAACTTGATTCCCAAAATCATGAAGATCTTAGGTGGATCGAATCTGATTTCCAATCAGATTCTACAGATAATCTTTTGCCTTGTATATGCCCATGCTTAGTCAATTATTTTTTTGCTAGCTGAGAATTCGAATTGTCTTTACTTTCCTTGCAACTTTTTGATCCAATTTCATCTTTCATGTGTGAAAATCATTTAAGAACAATTAAGAAACAAGTCCATTAATTTTGAATCATAATTTCAACACATTAAAGAGTTTTATATCATAAATTAGCAGAAAAATGACAACTCAACACTTATTCTTTAATAATCACTCACACATTAGTTTAAGTATCTCTATACTTTAATTTATGAGATCAATTATGTTAAGTTGTCATTTTGCACTTATTTGATATATAAATCTCTCTCATATGTTGAAATTATTACTCAAAATTGATGGATTTGTGTCTTAAGTGTTTTCAGATGATTTCCAACTCTTAAGAGATGAAATTGAGTTAAAAAGATGCAAAAGAAATAAAGAAATATGAAAATTCCAGATTAACAGAAAATTTAGTGACTAGACGTGGCCACTAGCAAAGATGGGAATAGATTCTGCAGATTTTGTTTTCAAGTTCAAATTTGAAATTTTCACAATCTTTAAAGATCAGATTGCTATCTTATTAATGGGATCTGCAACTTGAAGTGGGGATAAGGATTATCTGCTAAAGATCACGAGAAGGGAAGAGAAGAAATGGGAAAAAGGCATACAAAGACATTGATGTGTACTGTTCATGTACACTGTTCATGCAACATAGTTTTGGGATAGTTTACATTTTCTGCATTCTTTTCTTCTAGTTTTCTCGACGGCCATAGTTAGCTTTCAATTTCTATAGTATTTTCCTAAGTATTTTCGGATTCTTTAGAGCAAAACCAGGGATGGAAACTTTATGTTTTGTTATTTCTTTGATTTTCACTTCCATTATCAGTAGCTAAATCCCTTTTTTTGGTTGAGGGGAACCATGTTATCATCTATTATGTGTGAGATGTTTCAATAAAGTTTGTTTTGTTTATGAACATCAAGTGTCTTCCGAATTACTTTTTCTAATTGAATTGATTGATTTCTAGGTGTGTAACTAGGAATTGATTTGTTTAATAGCTAGATTAATGAAATATGACGTTCAGTTTTGTTAATAACAAGTAGAAATTAGGATTACCTTCTTTACGTTTGAGTTGGAAATTGTAAGAAGACGTTCAGCTAGATTAAGTGCATGTTGTACATGTGTTATCTTATTCATTGGTTTCTTAATTCTTAATGCTATTAATCAATTGAACTTACATTCGTATCTTGGCTATTGATTGATAAGAATGATTGGAATACATGTTTCTATTCATTTACACTTAAGAGAAAACACCCCTCAATGAATGTTTATTGATGAATTGAATTTTATATCAAGGATCCATTTTAGTGTGATAACATCGGTGACCCGAAACCAAGGTTTGTCTATTAAATTTTAAGATCTAATTACTTTTGTCAATTTTTGATTTTTATCATCTTTTTCTTAAATTGTCGTGAATTGACAACCTGCCCCCTTTTTCATTACTTAATTTTAGTTTCGAACTCGTACAATCTTTGTCGTTAAAATTCCTCGTGGGAACGATACCCATTTTCCACTACCACATTAATTTGTATTGATGAAAGTTGGTTTCTTTTTAATTTGGTTGCAGGTAACAACAGTACCAAGTTTGGTGTTGTTGCCAGGGAATTTTTGACGGTTTATGTACGTTACGCGTTCGAATCAATTTGAAAATTTGTAGTACAATCCTAAAATTGAGAAAATAGCAAAGGCATTACGGAAACAGGCAAAACAACAGCAAAAAATGCAGAAGGTGCAATTGGGGGAGAATGTTTCAGCTATGTTACAAAGGAAAAAGCTTCCACCCAAGTGTTAAGATCCAGGTATGTTCACTATCCCATATTAAATTGGTGATTTGCGAATTGAAAGAGCTATGTTAGATCTAGGTGCGTCCATTAATGTCATGCCATATGATGTTTATAAATATTTAAATATTAGACCTCTTAAAGAAACTAATGTAGTGATTCAATTAGCAAATCGCTCAAATACTTACCCGAGGGGTGTGTTAGAAGACATTTGGTTTAAGTAGGAAATATGCTTTTTTCGGTTGATTTTTATATTTTGCAGATGGGCAACGATGACATCTTCTTCCACTCTTATTTTATTCAGTAGACCGTTCTTGAAAATAACTAGAACGAAAATTGATGTTCATGATGGATCTTTAACTATGGAATTTGATGGTGAATTAATTAAGTTCAATATATATAATACCATGAAAATTTCAAATGATGAACAATCTATTGTTTCTGTGGATTTTGTTGACACATGGGTGCAGGAAAATTTGGTTATGGACGATGAAGATGATTTTGGAATGAGCTTGGAAGTGGCAAATACATCACAGTGGAAGGAAAATCAAGAATCGATGTTACCCAACGATCATATGGAGACGTTAGTGTACAAAATGGAGGTTATTGAACCAATGCTCTAGCAGCTGGCATACGTGGAGATGTCCAGAAATGTTGCCAAGTTGTTGCCATCATTAGTCCAGATACCAAAGTTGGAGTTGAAGAACTTGCCTAGCCATTTGAAGTACATCTTTTTAGGTGATCAAGATACATTACCTTTTATTGTTTTTAATCAACTCATGGTTTTGCAAGAGAATCAGCTAACTCACGTGTTAAGGGAAAAGAAGGAAGCTTTTGGTTAGACAGTAGCTGATTTAAGGGTATTAGTCGTACCATTTGCATGCATCGAATTTTGATGGAAGATGAAGCAAAGGAGGTGAGACAACCCCGACGTCATCTAAATCCACCCATGATGGAAGTGGTGAAGAAAGAAAATTTAAAGCTTTTAGACGCTGGCATTATTTATCCAATTTTGGATAGCAATTGGGTAAGTCCGGTCCAGGTAGTTCCAAAGAAAACTGGGGTAACTGTGGTTGAAAATAGCGATAATGAGTTCATACCAACTCGTGTTCAAAATGGTTGGAGAGTATACATAGATTACAGGAAACTTAATTCGGCTACTAGAAAAGATCATTTTCCGCTTCCATTTATTGATCAAATGCTTGAAAGACTTGTAGGTAAATCTCACTATTATTGTCTAGATGGCTATTCAGGATACAACCAGATTTTGGTACCACCTAAGGATCAAGATAAAACAACCTTTACATGTCCATTTGGCAACTTTGCTTATCGAAGAATGCCATTTAGATTGTGTAACGCACCTGGACATTTTAAAGGTGTATGGTAAGTATCTTCTCTAATCTTGTGGAAAATTGCATGAAAATTTTTATGGATGATTTCACAATCTATGGAGAGTCTTTTGAAACATGCATTGTCAACTTTGAAAAAGTGCTTAAACATTGCATTGAAACTAATTTGGTTTAAATTATGAAAAGTATCATTTTATGGTTGATCAAGGCATAATTTGGGTCATATTGTCTCTTCTAAGGGAATTGAAGTCGTTAGGGCTAAGATAGATGTTATTTGATCTTTGTCGTACCTCGCGACTGTGTGGGAAGTTCGTTCTTTTCTTGGTCACACAAGATTCTATCGGCAATTTATCAAGGACTTCTCTAAAATTATGCAACCTATGTGTAGACTTCTTTAAAATGACGTAAAGTTTGATTTCGACGAGCCGCGCAAAAGAGCCTTTGATCAACTCAAAGAACGACCCACTACAGCTCCAATTGTTTAGCCACCAAAATGGGACATGCCATTCGATTTGATGTGTGATGCTTTAGATTATGCACTTGGTGTCGTGTTGGGCCAAAAAGTGGACAAGGTGTCTCATGTTATTTATTATGCGTCCATGACACTTAATGATGCCAAAAAAAATTATTCTACGACGGAGAAGGAGTTTTTAGCCGTGGTCTTTGGATTGGAAAATTTTCGGTCATACCAGTTGGGGATGAAGGTGATCATCTACTCAGACTATGTAGCTCTGAAGTATTTGGTGAATAAGAAAGAAGCCAAGCCGAGATTGACTCGATGGATTTTATTGCTTCAAGAATTCGATTTGGAAATCCACAATAAGAAAGGAGCTAAAAATTTGATGGCTGATCATCTAAGTAGGATCACTCCGAGTACCGCATCTGATGTTCTTCACGACAAATTTTCAGATGAAAATCTCTTTGCAAATCAACAGGTAATTCCATGGTACGTAGACATAGTAAACTATTTGGTGACTAAGTCTTTACCTAGTGACTTATCTAGAGCTGAAAGAGATAAAATTAAGCGAGAGGCTAAATATTACATCTGGGATAAACTGCATCTTTAGAAATTTTGTTCTGATTAGATTGTTAGGAGATGTGTCACAGATGATGAAATTCCATCCATTTTACATTTTTTTTAATTCATCTATGTGTGGGGGACATTTTGGTCCCAAAAGGACTGCCCAAAAAATTCTTGAATGTGGACTGTTTTGGCCTAAGTTGTTTTATAACTCTTACATGTTTTTCAAGTCTTGCAATCGTTATCAAAGAACAGAAAACTTGGGATTGAGAAATCAAATGCCACTTACGAACATCCTAGTATGTGAGATTTTTGGTGTTTGGGGAATAGACTTTATGGGTCCCTTTCCTTCTTCCTTTGGTAAGAATTACATTTTGTTAGCTGCGGATTATGTTTCGAAATGGGTTGAAGCTAAGGCTACTTTATCTGACGATGCTAAAATTGTCATAGATTTTGTTGAATCTAACATTTTTGCCAGGTTCGGAATGCCTCAAGCTATCGTTAGCGCTCAAGGAACCCATTTCTACAACAAGATTTTTGAGGCTTTAATAAAGAGATGTGGTATCACACACTGAGTCTCTACAGCCTATCATCTGCGAACAAGTGGACAAGCTTAAGTGTTCAACAGGGAGATCAAATCCATAGTGGAAAAAGTAGTGAATCCAAACAGAAAGGATTGGAGATTACGATTAGACGATGCCTTGTGGGCGTACCGGACTGCATACAAAACTCTAATAGGAATGTCACCTTATAGGTTAGTTTTCGGTAAGCCTTGTCATTTACCTGTAGAAATAGAGCATAGAGCTTATTGGGCTGTGAAATTGTTGAACATGGATTAGATGGAAGTTGGTAATAATAGGAAACTGCAACTACAATAGTTAAAGGAGATTCGTAATGAAGCATATGAAAATGAGAAAATTTATAAGGATAAAACTAAAGCTTTTCATGATAAAATGATTTCTAGGAAATAATTTTCAGTTGGATAAAAAGTTCTTCTTTATCATTCGAAGCTTAAGTTATTTCCTGCAAAATTATGATCTCATTTGCTTGGACCGTTTATTGTTACTAATGTTTTTTCTCATAGTGCGATAGAAATTCAAAGTCTAGATACTACTAAAGTATTTAAAGTTAACGGACACCGCCTGAAGCCAAATTATGAGAACTTTTCAGTTGAGCGAATGGAAGAAATAGAGTTAGTATCCCCAACCTATTTCTAATAAGGTAAGTAAAGAAACATGTCCAGTTAAAGACTTTAAAGAAGCACATTCAGGGAAACCCATCAAATTTTCAGGTTTGTTTATGCTTTTAATTTTTTAGCAGTTTTTATTTTCATTTTTATTAGGTTTATTTCATTTTAGTTAGAAATTTAATTTAGCATTCTCAATTCTACAATTTTAATTTTTATCTTTAAGAAAAATGAAAAACGAAATTTTCAGTCTTCCTATCGTAATACCCAACTTACCCCCCCCCCTTCCCACCGTAATACCATACTTTAC